>JBAMDO010000045.1:0-310471 GCA_037074765.1 Mansonella perstans
CGAAGCCATAATCTCCAAATAAAAAACAACAAAAATCTGTATATTTGACATATATATGACAGTCATTATATATGATGATACAGGTACTGTAAATGTTTATCCAATAATGAATGGTGCATGCTTGCTATGTTTTAAATACCTCATTGTGCCATATTTTTATTAGGATAGTTTTTTTTTTTTTTTTTTTTTGTTTTTTTCATTTTTCTTTTTTGTTCTTTTAACTGCCTGTTATCCACTTTATCTTTCGCTTTTTATTATAAGTAAATTTATACATGAATGCATGTCGCTGTTAAGGCTTTCTGATACTAAATTTCCAGTATTTTTTGCCAGCTTCAAAAAGGAAATTCCTGAATCCGCTCAGTGGTTTTTCATCGTAGCCTTTTTTAAGTGAAATGAATTAAATGAAGAGTGTTCAGAAAACTTAAATGTCCAGCTGTCGATCTTTACCATCTTTTTTTCTGTTCGTTTTTACTTTTTATTGAAATTCAAATATTATGTTTCAATTTTTTATTTTTTGGAATGTTTTTTTTTTTTGTTCATTTTTAAAGTGTGGGCGGAAAGTCTTGGAAGATCGATTTCATAAGTTGCAGTGATTACAAAACTAACATGTTTATGATCTTTTTAAAATTTTTTTTGTTGGCAGTTGATCTTGTGATGTGTGCAAATTTTTCATAAATAATGAATTTCTTACAGAGATATATCATTTCACCATTAAATCATGAGCAATTAAAAATCATTTCAGCATTAAATCATGAGCAATTAAAAATCAATAATTCCATTGTGTAAATTTTAATCTTTGACTGCAGTCATGCTGTTTCTATTATTAGTGAGTTGCGGCGGAACATTACATTACAAATATTCCAGTAAACATTAGCCTTTCTCATTTCTGTTTGTCGTGTCATCTGATTTTGCTGAAACGTCGTTACTTATTCGCCGACACATTTTCCGTAATTTCAATGTCTTTTTTTTATCGTTTTTCTCTAAAATTTGACATCGATTTTTATTATTTTGTACAAATGACAGTTGAAACATTCAACGCAGCTATGAAGTATCGCTTGCGATACTATTAGTGAAAAACACTGTCATCGTGAAAGGATTGTTATATATGAACTGTTGGGAATTGTCATTGTGAAGGGATTGTTAGATGCTAAATATAGCCAATATGGTGGTTGTAAAGCAAGTTGAATGAGAAATTTCTTATATTTATTTTTTTGGTTTCAAGCCCATCTTTAAGAATTGGTTATAAATTCACATTTAAAATTAAAAGATCATTTCTGTTGCATTTCTGACAAAAAAAAAGTGTTTAAAGTAGTCAAGTTTATAATGAATAGTATTGCTTTATTGGTCGATTCGCTTTGTGTGTTTGATTAAATTTCAGATATTTCTGACTTTCTTTTGGATTTGGTGTTCTCATTTTTTCCTAGGAAACATAGCTTTATGGGTCTATTTAGGAACATTTAGGGATTTGATTACAAGATACATGGGAAAGTTAGAATATTCGTAGATAACGAGATACCTTAAATATAATAGAAGGCACTAGCAGTGCCATTATTGTCTAGTTGAGTTTTATGGAATTTTGCAGTATTTAAGGTGCATTCATACGGCTTTTGCAAACAGTCCCTTATCTCTGTAGAGAACTTGGAAAAAATCCAAATGCTTATAAAAGACGTTCAAGTTTTCATAAACTTATGATCAGTCGATTGTTTAATTTAGAAAATTATAGAAATTGGGGAAGGTTTTTTGAAATTCCTGTAAAAAATATGGCATCCTAATGTACTAATTTATTGAAATGGCTAGATCGTAACGTAATAAATAAATAATTTAATTTGTGCCGAATTGCATATCCTTAATTTTTTTTTTTTGCATGTAACTTATGAAATTATTTGTTTTCGCAATAGTTGCAGATCGGGATTCGATGCAGGAAAAAAATGCGATGAATATTATTCATCCAGATTCCCAGATGCTGAAACGTCTTGTTCAAATACCGGACGTTCCACATTCGGTAGTTTAACTGCGAAAGCTCTTGCTTATATAGCTCATACGTAAAGATATTCAAGAAGAACAAATTTAAATTATCTAATTTTCTTACATGTTAAAATTCATAGAAGTGGAAAAAATGTTCTCGCTACTAGTGATGTAAAAGTCCCAGCATCTTATTCTACTTCAATTGAATTTATGTCGGCTAGCATTGAATATATTTTATAGGGATTCAGTTTTCGAAAGCTATGGGCCTTTATGGGTCCTGGATTCTTGATGAGCATAGCTTATTTGGATCCAGGAAATATTGAAAGCGACTTGCAGTCGGGATCACAGGCTCAGTATCGAGTGAATTTTCTAATGCTTTATTGGGCATATATTTATTTAATCACTTTTTTCGATCTAAATCTACAAAACGCGAGGAAAAAGATATAATCAGTTATTATAACAGAAAATTATACATTACCGTATGTTTCAGCTGTTATGGGTTTTTGCTCTCAGCGCATATTATTGGTTTATTTCTGCAGAGATTATCCGCTCGTCTGGGTATTGTTAGTGGAAGGCATATGGCAGAAGTAAATAAGTTTTTCTTTTTTTTTTTTTGTAAGAAGACAACAGAAACTGTGACTGTTCGTCTTCACGCTTTCCTGGTATTCTCTACTTAATAATCAGTCAAGAATGAAACAAAAATTCCACATTTACTAGGTAGCATATGAATATTACCCACGCATGCCGAGACTGATTTTATGGGTAATGATTGAAATAGCAATTATTGGAAGTGATATGCAGGAAGTGATCGGAACATCGATTGCATTCTATCTTATAACTGGGGGACGGTGAGGCATTCATACATAAATCTGCATTTATATTAATATTCTTAGAATTCCATGTGTTTGAAAATTTCGAGGATTTTGAATGTTTGCAGGATTCCACTATACGTTGGCGTTCTCATTACCGTTCTAGATACATTTTTTTTCTTATTTCTGGATACATATGGCTTTCGGAAGCTTGAAATATTTTTCGTAACTTTGATTTCGATTATGGCAGCTACTTTCGGTTATGAAGTAAGTTACTGCTTAGAAGGAGTCTTTCTTCTGAAATTGTAATTAAATGGTTTAAATAGTATGTTCTGAAAAAACTTGAAATATATACTAATATGTTTAGTATATGATAGTAAAACCGGACCAGCTGTCGGTCTTCAAAGGTATGCTTGTACCGTGGTGCGAAGGTTGTGGTCGTGATCAGTTCTTACTTGCTGTCAGTATTGTTGGTGCTGTTATAATGCCTCATAATTTATACCTTCATTCTGCGCTTGTTAAGGTTTATTTTTCTTTATCCTCACTATAATTTGTCATTAATTTGATTAGAAACAGATTAAAAGTCATTCGGTAAAGTCTGTATTGATTCCATGTGAAAGCGTGAAATTTAAAATTTGGATTTGTGTTTTTTTGGGTTTCAGAAATGCTTTTGTTTCAGAGTCGTGAAATAAATAGGAAAAAGAAGTCAAGTATTCAGGAAGCAAGTTTCTACTACTTCATCGAATCCGGTGTTGCTTTATTATGTAGTTTTATAATCAATGTCTTTGTTGTTGCTGTTTTTGCGCATGGGTTGTATGGCAAGACTAATTACGAAATAGTATGTTTTAATTTCATGTTACGAGAATTTAAATTCAATTTTATTCTCATTCAAAGCAAATAAAAACTATCGGAAATTTAACAATATGTAAATAAAATTCATGGGTTGCTATTTTGATTTGATCTAATTTAAACTCATTGGAGAGGGTAAATTGTGACGCACGTAAAGGTATCATGGATCCAGCAGCGTTTCCTTACGATAATGAAACGGCTAAATCAGATTTATACAAAGGTGGTATATTTCTTGGCTGTGAATTTGGTTTCGTTGCTCTCTATGTTTGGGGTATTGGTATCTGGGCAGCTGGACAAAGTTCTACAATGACTGGTACCTATACAGGGCAGTTTGTGATGGAGGTATGTCTGTTTACTGTAAATGGCATGTGTGAGTAAATCTTTCCTGTTTCTTTCGGATTTAACAAGATTGGATATTGCAAATTGTAATTTTATAATCATTACATTTTTTTTCATATAATGCGCTGCAGGGTTTCTTGCAAATCCATTGGGCTCGTTGGAAACGAGTTTTGGTTACTCGTAGCATCACAATTTTGCCAGCACTTTTTCTTGCGTTGCGCATAAATAGTATGCATGACTTAACAGGAATGAACGATTTGCTAAACTGCGTTCAAATGCTGCAACTGCCATTTGCGCTTATCCCAGTGGTAACATTTACATCTAGTGCCAAGGTTATGCTCGATTTTCGCAATTCCAGGTTCCTTCATTGTTTTTGTATTCTTTAACTCTGGAATATTGTATATATAGGAAAAGAGAAAGGCTTCATAGTAATGAATTTACTGTACTTGTATTTCTTCGAGGAATTAAGTTCCATATAGTAATTTATTTTACCGTTTCTTATTTTGCTCTTTATTTTTAGGTTTTTCCAAGTCTCGGCGCTAATTGTATCGTGCATTGTAATTGCCATTAATTTATTGTTCTTCGTGGACTACATAACTGGAGAACTGGGGAATGAATGGTACATTTGGGTAATACTCTTAATCCCATCGATCGCATATCTTTTATTCGTCTGCTATTTGGTATATTTGCAATTACTTTTGTGAAAATTTTTCATAAATTGAAAATTATCCTTAATATTAGTTTGTTTCTTTGCTAAATATGACAAAAATACGTCTTTGTAACAAGAATGAAGAAACACGTCTTGTGAGATATGAATGAAAAAAACATTTAGTGATCGGACATATTGCTAGAAACTTAAACAAGGTAAGATCAGACTCAATCCATTGATTGTTTAACTAACAGTAGAATTAAATAAAAGTAGTATGGTCTCTAGATTTTGTAAGTTTATTTCACGAGATTCTATGCTTCTTTATTGAATCGAATGACTGCATTTTCATGATGATTATTGTAATTTTTTAATTTACAGGGTTTTATAAATATCAGTTTCATCGTTTTATTTTGCTCACTGGAATAGAGCATTCTCATTATTTTAGTAATTCTTTGAAATTTCAGCTATTCGTATGTATGGCGGCAATAGGTATGCTAACTTCTCCAAAATGGAAAGCAAGTTTTATTTAAATACGATTCGCTTTTTCAACTGTTTGAAATTTCAGCAGGCTTTTTTGGTTTTGTGTATTATATGTTGTTGTTATTATAGTTATTATAATAATGTTATGTAAGATAACATATGGGTAAAGCTTTTTATAGAATGGTTTCACATTCCTTTGTATAGTTGGGGATTTGAAATTTTGCATGCAGATTAATCTCCCCCCAAAAACAATTTTCTGGCTATATATTTTTTTCTTTAGAAAATACCTGGTTTCGATCCAGTACATTTCAAAACCGATGCACCATGGCTTTCCGAAGAGCAGAAAATTGTGGCCAAAATGGATCAATAGCGATTGTTACTATCAACCGATCATTTAGGTTATTTCCTGGTGGTTCATTATTTTCATGCTTTTTACTGATGATTCCTGAATATGTTTCTGCAGGATTTTGCTCCTGAAGAACTTTATGGTAGTGGAGAAAATGCTTTGTTTTATGTTGTGCACTGTTGTTCATTGGTATAAAGATAAAGCAGCGAAAATAAAGCAATTTTTCTGAAAGAAATAAAGCAGCGAAGTCTATGGTGACATCAAAGAAGGTGATGCACACATATAAATACACACAAAATTTTAGGAAATTTATCACATTTTTGTTTAGTTGTCCAATGAAGTCTTGTTTGGAACCGGTGAAATTCATAGAAGTGCATGCAGCGAAGTCTCTTTGTATGCATTTTGGAGTGTCTCATCTATAATTCCTGATACAGTGGTATTATTTTTTCTGTTCTTTAAATTACGTTTCTCCTTTTATTGGGAGAAATTTTTACTTGGTAAATATATATTGATTCTTTGCGCAATTCAGCCTCATGTAGGTATAACTCCAGTTGTGTTATTAGTGATGTTGCAAAAATGTAGATGGAAAACTCGTTTATAGAATTTGCGATAGATTTGTTAAGTAGACATAACATTTTCTTTTAGCTGCGTACATTCTTATTCTGCCTACGGAAGGATTCAAATTTTGATAGGTTAATTTTTTATAATTGTATGGAATATCTCTAAAAGGAGAGTTTTCCAAACGTATTTTCGTTCTTCATTAGTATTCTATGATATGAAGCAAATTGTTTTAATTTTATAAGATCTATCTATTGAGCAGAACGTGACATTCTTTGACTGTATGGAAAGGAACGATTTTTGAGAAAGATTAAAAGCAGAATAGAACTCTTTTCAGGTATCGTTGCATTACCTAGCAGTTAATTATCAGTGCAAAGAATAAGTGAAAACCTTCGTGGTAAAAATGCAGAACTTTCAGTATGACAATGAATTTTTAAATATTTGTGAGAATAGCTTTTTTTAATAACTGTAGTAGCTTGATTAGGGAAAATGATTTTTTGACTAACTGACATTTTTTCCGTTCAGTGTGGAATTTTAGCATTTTTGGATTAAATTGGAGTGCCTGAGTGAATTCTTGGTCCGAATAGAAATTAGGTGACAAGTTTTTGAACTCATAATTCTTGCTTTCACCTGTTTCTTTGAAGGTTCTTGAGTAAAGATTCGGGAATCAAATAAAGCACACAGTTCTCTCTTGCCCTCTTTCATACTTAATCCTCGGCCGACTTCCTAACTAGAACTGCATAAATTTTCAGAAGCTAAAACATCAATAGTTTAACTTTAGATTCAACGAAGTTACATTTTGCAATTCATCAGTATAGTTCAAGTAGGGAAATTATCAACTCCAAACCAACCAATCCTACGTAGCTATTTCACTTAGTGGGCACGTATTGGTCTTAAAAACTTGAACTCCGCAAATAAAAACAAAAGCAGCGCAGCGATGGCAGCAATTTTACGTTGCTTGGCATAAGGTGAATATATCATAATTTATCGTAATCAGCCTTAATAACTAAATAAATAGTACAAAAAGCAAACAATACAAATCTGGCTATTTCTTGATGAGACGAGCATAAATCCCAGCGAACACAGCAGGCATCATCTATAAGAAGAACTTAAATTCCTTAAATTGCTAACATTTGTGTGAAGCATTAGAAGTTCAAACTAAGTCGGTTAGATAAAATTGGAAAATTGAATGTAATTGAATGTAGAATGGATCAAAGGAATATAAGAACCATACCATGATAACACTTGCAATAACGAGAAGCCACGCAGCAACATGCATTACCTCTAATAGATCGGATCTTAGCGGTATGTAGCATGTTCTCGTGTGGACAGCCAATTTATCCGGATGATACAGATCTGTTTCCAGGCAGCGTTGAACCATTTCATTTATACAACTGAAAGTCATGCACTTGAACTGATTTAAAAAAGTGGTGTGAGACCTGAAGGTTTAAACTTTTTTATTGGGTGAACTGAAAGTCAATGAAGAACTTATTCCAAGGTTTGATTAAAATTTTAATCGAAATTATATCTAAAGGTGACCAGGATAATGGAAGTTTTTGCTTGAGTCCCTTTTGATGCATAAACCATTTCGATGTTTTCCAAATCCTCAAATCATCGGTACCATTTACTCCGCAACAATTAAACTAAAATTGTTGAATAAATGAATATTTTAGTTATTCATCCTAAATAAGTTACTGGAACATAAAGTTCAATTTTTATTGACACAAGAAACCACTTGGAAGAAAAGTTTTTTCGTGAAAAAGTGGAGAAATCTCAATAAAGCTTGGAATTTGGACTTTCTTTTGAAGTTCGTCCCAAGCATAAGTAATTCTCTCCATTTCCGGTAGTCCATAAAGTTCACGCAGTGATGTAAGCATTTTGAGATGGAGCGGTATTTTATGTTGTAGCTGAAAAAATTATTGATAAAATTGGGAAGATTGCAATGAAATGTGGACGTAAAATAATCACGTCAACTTTTTGAAAAATTCCTTCAACAAAAATAGCAGAACCTGATGTCGGAATACAAAAGCCATAATAGCACCAATAAACATTGTTATGAATATTACTCCACTGGCTATCGCATACTGAAATGACTTTACCGAAATTACCGTATTGTAACATTTCATTATGTTTTTCATTATATGTTCAGGATAATAAAAATGTCTTCAACATTCTTCTACATTTGACATTCTACTAATTAACTATGCCTATTTACTAGGAATCATTCCAACTAAAATCGTCGAAAACAAACTAAAATGGTATGGCAATGTGGAGCACAACAAATGATTTGACAGCTCAAAATGGGTAAGCTTTTTATGAAAGTCCATGACCAGTATAACCAAGACCACTTACTACACTGACCGATCGATCTCCGTGACCAACCCATCTATTTTTATTAAATCACATCACAATCTTTTGCGTGTCATTTTTTCAAAGATGAACAAACCGAATACATGAAACATCGCATTTCTTTCGATAAAGCATAAATCGAAATGCTAATATTGATTAATGCAAATATTGAGCTAACAATCATAATACGGGCAACATCTACGTATAAACTTGGCTTAAATAATTCTGCGTACTGTGATCGGTCCTGCACTAACCAACAACCGTATATTAACACTGCTAACAAAACCACCTGCAGAAGAAAGAAAATTTTGGTTTAATTAAAAAAACAGTTGACATGTTTGTGATTTACAAATCAAATTTTGGCCAAGTATTCAATCTAATATTTTTGATGAAATACTTTTTAAATTACTGAACAAAGTTTTATAAACATTCAATCGACATTTCTATCATAAAGCAAAAGCTGTTACAATTGAAAGAAACTGTGTGCTGAAGAACAGTAGTTGTGTTATCCTTCCAAATGTACCGTAAGCTGTCCATCCGCCAATAATTCCCATTGTGTAGTATTCGAAGGAATTTGAATAGAGTAAGAAATTTTTGAGAAAATTTAAAGCTAATCGATCAAAATAATTGCACCGTAGTGCTCTGAAATTTATCAAAATTAATGGGCATCCATTTTATATGAAAATTTAATCAATTTTAACACAAAGAGACAAATTATTTTGTTGGTAAAAACTTAAATTTATGAAGCGACAAGAAAAACGAAATTATATCATGCTCATACAAGAAACCACTTATTAATAAACAATACAATAAATTCTGTATTTTCAAAGTAAAGTACATTTAAAAAAATGAAAAAATACATGCCATATTTACAAATGAATAGGTGATGAAAATAATTGTTAAGGCAATAATACCAACCAAAAGCTGGTTTGATGCATGTCGAAAGAATCTCCAATTCATGTTTGCTAGTGAGAAAAAGTAAAAGTGAAAATGTTTGAAGCAAATACTCCTATTTTCACTTTAAAAATTAAACTATATCTGAAGTTGTTTGCAATCCTAATATTTGGAGAAGGAATTGATGGAACATTTACTACAGATTTAGCCAGAAAACGCCATTTGTCGTATATTGACTAAACAAAATCCTCCTTTCTGATCATAGCAGCAAATACTAAATATTCATGCAGAAAACAGAGACAATAAATCCTGCTTGTAGAGATAACATAACGGAATTAAAACAATGGTTTGAAAAATAGCATTACTTCAAGAAATAGGACATCTTTTAAAGAACGAATAAGTAAAGATCTTCAAAAATTCGCCAAAACATATTTTACTGCATATAAATTCTCCATAATGAAAGAAATGTGTTAAATTAATAAAGTTGTTCCGAGTAACATACCTGCTTTCGGAAATACTTGGTAAAATATTTTTTTTTACAGAAACAATAGATTTCATGTAGAAAGTTTGGTTTTAAAGAAATGTCGAAACACAGAAAGAATCCTAATACAACTCATTCAGAATATGTGCCGGTAGAACTGATTTTTTGAAATCTCAAAACTTGAACCTTAATTTCTAAAGTCAACTGCGCTTACATGGCAGGATTTCTGACTGATTGAAATGCAAAAGATGTGTCAGAACGGGGAACTCGAAGAGTTTGAAAAGTGATGTGGAAGTGCAAAATTTAAAATTAGCCTCTACCTGGGAAAACACTGATAGAATTAATACAGTAAAAGCTCAATTAGATGAATAGTAAAGCAATTTTAAAAAACATTGATAAAACTCTTTTTTCTACTCATATTTCGTAGCTGACAAAATTTGAAATTCGAAGAAAAAAATGTCACACTTACGATGATTAAAATGCAAACAAGACAGCAGTGAAATACCATGAAAAGGAAAGACAAAGTGAAAGAGTGATGAGTTATAAATAAGATGAAAAAGATAAAAAAACTGGTTAAAAATAATAGATGGAATAAGGGAAAGAAATTAATTAAGTAGATAAAGAGATTATGTGTTAAGTCCCGTGCAAACATCATTCAAAACTTGGTACATCTAAATTCTTATCATTATAAGAACAGAAGAGCTTACTCAACAATTTAGCAGAGGTTTTCCAAGGAGTAACAAAATGCCATTATTATTATCAAAAACCAGTGTCTGTGAGTTTTGACTACAAATAACCCATTTCGGTTAGCGCCGTATCAGATGAATCAAATAGATGTTATATTCAAATGGCATCGAAAACTTGTTTCATCCAGTTGATTCTTAGAAGTGAATGACGAAATTATACCAGGTTAATGGCGAACTGGACTGTCTTCCGATGAAGGAATCAGACTGATATCTTTTTATATTATATAGCCGATAAAAAAATTGACAAAGAAATAAAATATAAATATCATCCGTATAAGCTAAGCTGACTGAAATTAACACTTTTTTTGTTGGTGTCCGGCCAACATTCTCTTTTTGATATCTCACATTTAAATACCCCTATTATGATAATCCCTGCTTTAAAAAAAAAAAAAAATTATACTGCAGCTTTTCAATTTTCATTATTTGGGATCAACAGAGATTATCATAAAAGTGGTATTTAATGGAAGCATCAACAGGGAAAGGAGCACCACACGCAAGTTGTGGAAATATTCATCGATGGACAAACAGTAACAGGAAATCCTTCTGAAGGCAAAATCGCAACAGCATTCTTCATGCAGTTTCACTAGCAACCGCCTTTCCGATTTCTGTATTCCTGATAATCCTACCTTGGAAAAAAAAAAATGAAAGTGAAACAAAATAAAATGTCACAAAACAGTATAAGATAACAAACTGAAAATAACTGAAGTATGCTTCTAAAAAATCAAAAAATGAGAAAAACGAGAGAGATTTAAGGAGGCAGCATTGCTCCTTTGAGTATTTGTCGACATACATGTGGTGTCAAGGTGTGGTGAAAAATCAGAATTACATCTACATTATTTTTAATTGCTGACTGCTGCGTTATTAAATGTGAAGATAGTAGAAGCATCGAGGCAGTGAAAGCACAAATAGAATCGTAAAGATCTTATATGGCAGAAGCATGTTGAAGTTATGTCAATGTTATGAAGATACCAGTTTTTGTGTCTTCATAATTTATGTCTTCATAATTTTTGTGTCTTTTTTGTTAGGTTAGACAAAAATGACCAGATCGGTAGAAGCAAATTGAATTGTTGCTTGTTCTTAATGGATTATACCACTATATGAGGTTGACAAGAAAAATAAATCTCGTGTTACGTACTTCCCTTGGCAGCTGATTTGTTTTAAGGTTCTTTAGCGCTCAAAAATAGATTCTCGGGAGTCAGAAGAAAAGTGTGAAGAATAGGATCCTTTTTATTTTGATGTCTTTATTGAATTTTACTACCTACTATCGCACTGCAAATGAATTTCAACATGGATAAAAATGCTTTTTCTGTGGTTGGACTCACTTCAAAAAAGAGGAAAATTGCGTTCAGTTTTCATCGTTATTTCTGAGCGCCATCTAGTTTCTTACCTTGTTTTTTTTTGAAAACTTTTCAAAATTTTCCAAAAAAAAAATGGTAATTTCCGGAAAACTTTGTAACATTTCCATCATTGAATTCAGTAATGAAAGTGTAAATACGAGTGTTATTTGACTATTTTATTGCTAGCGGGGAAATGCCGAGGTAAATCCGTAATGTGAACTTTTAGATAAATTATTTAAAGTTGAAATACTTGTGAGATAAGTATTTATTATCACTAGAAATGGAATTATTAGTAAAATAAATCATTCGTGTAACTTTCCAAATTTAAACTAATCTCACAAGCAATCGTCAGCACATTGTAAGCACTTCTGTCTATAATTGGGACAATATATCGCGATATTTTAAAACCTTTGGTCTTATAACTAAGTGTACTTACAATGTCGAAATATTATAAGAAAGCTGTGATTCCGAGTTGGAAGGTTGAAGCAATCATTCTTTGTCTAATGTTCAGAAATTGTATTATATCTGAAATATTGTAAATCAAGCCCACTCGTCCTCAGTATGAAAAGTCTAGAATCTGTGATGTGTCCATTGGTCATTTCCTTCAGCATAATTTTCACTCGACTTATCAATCTTTCTCTCACATTCGCTTTATAGGTAACGACACCAACATTTCTTTCATTCAGTCCAGCTAATTCATTACTCCGTTTTTTTTATTATTATTGTTTGCATTAAACACGTTTACCATATTTCTTTACCGTATGCACCAATTTCCGTATTTCCGCATAACTTATCTAATTCCGTACTTCTTTTCATAAAAAATTCGTTAGCTATACATTCGTCCATGTCCTCACATACAATTCAGCACGAGACTTCATCCATGGAAAAAAACTTTTCACAATACTGCTATCTTTCCCGACAATGTTTGATTATACTTCTTCAAATATCCTCTCTGATTACCGAAAAAGCACGTACTTGTTTGTTTGTTTGCTTTTTTTTTTTTTTATAGAAGTGAGTACTTGATACTAAACTTGATTACAGTAAAATTTAACCAAAGCATATTACAGTATATTAAGAGCACTGAGTGCAGACTAATTCGCTTTTAGCACCGTAATTTTCGAAATTTTTCATTTCAACAAATTCAGAGCATAGGAAGACCGAAGGCTGCCAATCCTGTCGGGAAATAGAATTCATTGAGAAATAAATTTTTTTTTTCATTTCCTTGAAATTCGACATTTGACACTACAGAAAGCAAATTAGATATTTCAACAATTCTAATTCCTAAAGGCTCCGCAATCCTGAACCGTCGCCAAGTGCCTACCTCCCTAAATTAGTTAAAGAAATCTCTTGAAAACCAAAAATTTTCTTTGTTAGCATAAATCTAAGCCACTCTGATTCTTGGAATATTCAGAGCTTATAAAAGTTTTCAAATGTCCACAGTATCTAAGAGCCCAAAATTGATGGTGCAGGAACATTTACATCTTTCCGCTGTTTCATACTCACGTCTCAAATTTGACTTCCTTGTTTGTTTCACTGTGCATGATAATCGAGAGCGTTGATACTAAAAACATTTATAAGCAAATGAAAACACAAACAAATCCATGAATAATTATATCACAAAAACTTACTCACACAATTTAGTAGCGAAAAAGAGAAAATCATAACATCACAGGAAACAATCATACAACTAAATCTTCAGAGAAATGAAAAAAATAATACAAAATATACATAGAGCAGAAATACCGCAGCCAGAAAGTTCTCTCTTTTTTATTCATATTTCCAGCTGTACGAAAACTGACTGTGTGCATCATACCACTTTTGACTTTTTTATGGAAAAATTTAAGCCTACCAAAAATATATAAAAACCGTTATGTAATTTTGGAGAGTGCCAGCTGCCGATTTTCGCGTGATAATCGAGAGATTTCCTCACCCAAAGTGTCGATGTTATTCTGCAAAATAGTAAATGCCTTTACTAGGAATGATTCGCACAACTTTTCATTATCAACCAAACCCATGTAATTTATGGTCACATATTTTTGTCTTACCTTAAGTGTGATATTTTTATGTAGTGCATCTTCGAGCACAGCTTGTAGGCGTGAGTTTACTTCTGTTGTAAATTTCAACTCAGATTTTCTAGTGGTACCATTTACACTGCTTGCAAACAAATTTCCTATTAAGGAGGATGAAGTACTGTTACTACCACTGGGTCCATGTGGTGTCTGCAAATGTCCCAGTTATTTCGAAGAACGAAATTAAAAACAAAGTATTCTGCAAATAACCAAACCGGCATTATCAATTTCCTGACGTTGATTACTTGATAATTACTGTTTCCCATATAACCTATCAGCACAAATGTGAAATAAAGTATGTACGGGATATAGAGCGACAATAAAATAAAAAATTAGCATTCATCCATATAATTTTTTGTCTGTATTCTCACATTCCGGAAAACTTCATATGTTACTTTTCTTTACAACATTAAGCAGTACAGTAGATCTCTTTACTGCAATACCGCACAAATTTTCATGTTTCCTCAATGAAAAAAGCACACATCATAAAATGAAAAAGAACAAAAGCAGCTTAAATTTCTAATTCAATCTCACACTCAACTACCGATATTTTTTGTACAAATAATCATCCTTTTTAAATAATCATCATCCTTCTCTAAATTCTGGCTAAAACAGTTGAGAAATAAACGTAACATCACCAACTTACTTCTGCAGCTTCACAAATTTCCAGCAACTGTAAAAAAGTTTTAAAATTAATTTAAAATCAATGGAAATTCCCTTCATGTTGTTAAATAATGATGCTCAGATTAAGGAATGAACGTACTAACCAAACAAACAACTCTTACCTTATTCAAATCATTCTCTGGTAACAACAAAGATGCCTCCTCTCGCAGTGCATAATTTTGAATAATCCTAAAGTATGTCACATGTTGGCAAAAAATAAATTCAGAACCGTGATCCTAGAGCTAGAAAAAAAAATTACGTCAGATCTTACCTGCAATATTATTCAAATTTCGTATGTAATTCAAAAAACTTCACACTACAAGTTAATATATTATGAAATAAAATTATCAAATCATGATGGGTATAATTTAATAAGCTGAAAAATTATTTGAGCAAAGTATTCTTCTTTATTGCTTTCTCTTTCCTCATTAAATAAAAAGGTATAAATTTCTTACTTCGTTTTCTTCAGTAATTCCTGCGTGCATTGCCGAACATGTTCTTCTAGAAATTCAATCTTATCTTGTCGTCTAGCCAACTGCCGTTGCAGTTTCACAATCTTCTCAATCAACTGCTGCTGTACATGATCTGCAACAAAATTCACTTCTTCAAATTTCAAATCAGTTTGATTTGTAATGCGCTTTTTATGCAAATGTCTGAAGAAAGTATAAAGAACAGACCAACAACAATATGTCGCAGAATAACTGCATCTACTTACTTGCCTCGTCTGGCGATGATGCCAGGAGCTGCTGCGATTCCTTTTGGTGAGCAGTAACTCGACTGACTGAGACAGTAGTGCAACTAGCAGCCAGTGGATATATATCAGTGGACGGTGCAACTGACGATGCTAATGACGAAACGGATGGATCCACTGTACTTGTAAATGACATTTCAATTAAATCAAATCTTTTCCAGATTATGTTATGACATAAACTACTGAAATTACATTGAAATTAACCAAATTTCAAGATTCAAAAGATGAACATGTAGTGCTTTTACCGTTAGAAAGCGGAGTAAGTGACAAACTGTCTTCTCCTGATCCATATGGCGAAGATGAATTTGGACTTCGAGATTGCAGCTTACGTAAATGCTGCACTTCCGCACGTAATTCCTATAACAGACTTGAAGCAGTTTGCAAATGTTCATTGCATTCTGCAATGCTTACGTCCACAAAGTTTACGCACAGATTTGTTTTGACATATTTTACTAAAAATTAATCAGCTGTTCGACTTTGCAAAAAAAAATAACCTTCAGAGAACTCAAATTCTTTTTCTTCAATATTTCCTGCTCATTACGAAGTTCATTAATTACTGCATTCAACTTCTGCTCTGCAAATTCAAAGATTTACAAACAACAAAGTTGCAAAATCTTAACTTCAAGATTTGATTCCTTCATACCCATTAGATCCAGTTTCCGCTCTTGCAGTTTGGACAATCTCATCATTCACAGTAAAATAAGATTTTGAAAATGATAACTGGCAGCAGCGAACAGATTTTAAAATCAACAAAAGCACCTTTAGAAATATTTGTATCAATTTGCTGCCGCAGCGTTCCAATTTCTGCAGAACTATCAACTTTTAACAATTCTAGTTCTCGTTCCAGCTCAGCAATATGTTTCTCGTACGCCGACACAGAAGATTGCAATGTTTTCACCCGTTGATTTAGTTCCAAATTCTGTCAGAAAGCAATGAAAGGGTCGAATTTAAACATAAGGATCTGATAACATCAAAGATCCAAATCTTAAATTTACATGCTTAATATATTAACGACACTTCACAATACCAATCATAAATTCTAATACGATCTAAGATTTAGAAATACACAATGATTGATTTTTGCAAAAAATGAAATCAAACTTTGGATTTGAGCATTTCTTGCTGTGCAGTTAATGAAGAGTTTTTATCTGCTAACTGTTCAGTGATTTCGAGCATTCTTTCTGCCTGCTTGCGACATTCCGCCGCTTCCGCTTCCGCTTGATCCCGTTCTGCAGCAGCTTCTACTGCTGCAACCTCTGCCAGCTTAACACGGCGTAAATTACTGCAAATAAAGACAAAATTTGCACAACCTCACACTGCAAAACGGAGTCAAAATGAAACTAAGCTGAACCTAATTTCAAGAGGAAGTTACAAACAAACATACTAAAATTCATGTAAAACAAGCCTATTTAACTGCGTTTGTATTTCCTCCAAAGACTCTAATTTTTCCAAAGCAACTTGATGAATTTGATGAGCTTGTCCCAGTTTCTGAGTCAGCTGTTGAGATTCAGCCTGCAACTCAGCGTTTGCATGTATAACGTCATCGAGCTGTTGGGAGAGGGTAGAATTACGTGATCTGCAATCACGAATTATTTATAAATTCGTCAGAGTTTACTTAGATATTCGACTATATACACCTGTTACACGAAAAATTGATATGAGCCTCACCTAAGCGAAACCAATTCGTCACATACATTGTTGTACAGTTCTTCCTGATTGTTGGTTTTCTTCATCACTGCATCCACTTCTTCAGTGCACTGTCGTTCTAATGCCTACAGTTAATACACACGTCTTTCAAATAACAGATGACAGTCTTTAAAATTTCTTTTTCCTAAGTTATCAGGTTATTAGATCAAACATCTCACATATGACTTTAAAAGAAAATAATGACAACATAAGCGAAAATCAATGCAAACTCAACTTCAGATATTTCTGAACAACTAGGAATTATTCATAAAACCTGTCTAAAAAAATGATCTAAATATTTCCAGATGGAACACATCTACTGCAAATGAAAGATCCATAACAGATAAAGCTAGAAACAAACCTTTAACATTGCTTGTGTCTTCCTCAGTTTCTCCTGACATTCTTCTTTCCCCATTTGTTCCAATGCTAACTGAGACCGCATGGATTCCAAATGAGAACGCAGTTCTGCAAGTACCGTTTGACTGGCCTAAAAAAAACAAAAAAGGCAAGATCATTTTCCTACTGAATAAGGTCTGTAATCACTGCTTCTATAGTATAGAAATTGAAATGATACTGAACCTAAAATGAAGATTCACCATGAAGTATTTATGGGAAGGAAAGTTAAATCATGAACGATGATAATAGGAAAAATGGACACTTTAAAAATCAGTAAATCTAAAACTTCTATGGAAGAGCTAACTTCTAAATGCTTGACGGTCATTTTGTATTGTCCTTCACGTTCTTTACCAGCTTTCTTTTCGAGCACTAGCTGCTATTCTACTTTAGCCAGCGAATGCTTTTAGAAAGAGCAACAATACTGGCAAGAAACAAGTTCAAGAACTGCGAAAATTTCATTAAATCTACCAGAATCCCACAAAAAATCATGTAAATTTTTACAAAAACTAACTATATGAATGTTTTTTTTTTCCATCCTGAATAAAAATCTTTGAAAAAGGTTATTTTTTCTACCAATCAAATGCAAGACCTACCATACTCTGCAAATATTCAAACTCAGTACTGTTCTGCGATGTATTTTTCTCCGCTGATAGTACATTTTTCTGCAAAAGAGAATTTTTTTCAAAAATAACTCGGAAACATTTCACAAACTTTTACCTATGTAACTGTTTAACAAAATGACCAGTCAATATAAATTAATAATGAATTTCAAGAGAAAAATATAAATGTGTCGTTGCATTAAAGTTTTTGAAACAGACGAAGTTTGAAAAAAATATTGCAATTTTGAAAATAAATTTCTGAGAATATGGTTAAAAATACATTGTTTTAAAAGTCCGCACATAAATTTTGGAACAATCAATGCCTTTTTTCTCGTTATTTCTTGGTCGTGACTGGAAATTTCAAGAAACTTTTCGACTGAGAAATATAGTACAGGTCCTTTTAAAAGAAAAATTAAAATATACCTGCACTTCAAGTTCCTCTATCTGCGCTTGCAAGCGCATGAGTTGTGCTTCTCTTGCGGCATACCGGCACACAGCATCATTCTTTTCCTTTTCGACCGCTTCCATCCTTTTCGTTAGCTGTATTGAAAAATAATGTGAGTAAATTTAACAAAATGTGCTTTATCAAAAAAACTAAAAAAAATGCATCCATGCTAAAACTTCAGTCTTTTTTTCCATCAGATATATCAAATAATCCAGAAAACGGAACATATGGCATATAGTAGAATGAAAAAATAAAATAAAAGTCCATTCCAAGCATTTGAAAGGCCCAATAGTCATTGTCATTCTCTTGAACATTTCATCGATTCTTCGCCCCAGCTACTTTTAGAAGGAACAAAAAAAGTGCTAATAATTAACATACTTGCACAAATTTCTGATTCCATTTCGTGTCATTTTGTTTTATGCACTGTTGATAATGTTGCTCACGTGCCTCAGCACGCTGAGCGGTCATCTTCAGCTGCAATTCCAGGTCCATTACCCGACGTTCCAAACCATCACGATGAGCAGAGAACTCACTAAAATGGATACATAAAATACATGAAACTATGCCACAAACTAGTAAAATACGAAACAACAACAAAATTTTTTCAGATGGATCCTAACGCTGGAGAAGCTAAACTGATTTATACGAAAAAGCAAACCCTCGGCACGTGTTGAGCACTTCCTGAGTAGTATCATATTCTCGTCTTACTTTGAGTAACTGCTCTTCCAGTTCACTGTTAACTTTCTCTAATCTGAAAACTTAAACATTTGGAATTAAATTTAAATGTTCCAGATTAATTGCATGAAGTCTAATCATCAATTCAAAGTCAAAAAAGCGTAACAAGCAAATTATAATCATTCTTAAATCAAGTCGCCTTATAAATTTCGGGAAATGAACTTCTATTAATCGTGTAAATTATGAGTCGGAAGAGCCCTTTAACACTTTTCGGGATTCTTTGCCCATAGAATCAAAGTACAATTTGTGATAAAGGCAAGTACTCAATGAAATTGGCAACCTTTCTAATTCATTGCACTGTATATTATATTTGTGATACAGCAGATCAAACTTCTTTAGATTATTTTCAGCTGCACTTTCCACCGTAGTGATCTTTGATGAAAGCTGCAATTCTCTAAATATTCATTAATCATAAACTTACCATATCAATAAACTCAGTAATGTGCATCTAAAAATAAGAAGGATTACATATTAATTAACCTTTCGCTCATCATTCTCTTGTATTTCTAATTCCTGTTCAAATTGCTTGTTTTGTGTTAAATCATCCATTTCATTCAATTTTTCCAAACTATTTGATGAAACATTATTTTCCAATTCGTTCACTATTTCAATTATTTCCGAAGTTTGAGCAGTTGAAGTTGATGCTAGCATCACCATCTGATATGCCAAAAAATGAATTCAGGCAATGAATGTAACAATCTCTAAAGGATTTAGAGATTCTTCATTAAATGCTCCTTAAAATAAGTATTATTTTTGCAGAAACTTGACGAAATTATTGAACAATCAAATTTAAATCACTCAAAACAAAACGCATTTTTGCCAACGTATGAGAACGTTGTCTGCACAATGTTACGGGCCATACATAAGTTCCACCGCAAACGTGGGTCGCAAATTTGGCGGCCATCATCAATAGCTCCAAATCTGGAATTGCCCGAATGGATCTTTTAGCAACGCTTCACGCTATCCTCATATACGGCACTCGTAGCATAATTCCCGCATATCCAAAAGTCTCCAAATCAAATGGAAAATGTATGTGAACTTTCACCTCACATAATTTGTGTATTAGCAAAGAACAGAAAAGAAATTTATTGTTAGAATATACAAGAAGTAATATCGAATGTACATCTATGTTTAATATCATCTAATCGTTTTACAAAAACACTTTAAAAAGGCAGTAGTAAAAGGTCGAAAATTAAAATAATATAGGTAAATTAGACGAATCTATCTAATCTGATTTGAAGCAGAATGACAATTACCTGGTCACTATCAATATCCACTCAATAATGAAACCCCATCCCTCACAAATCAAATTTCTTAGATGCTGTTGATCTCATCTCAAGTTCGAGCTAAGAAATAGTTTCATCTCGCTGTCGTAAACAATCATTTCCGCAGTTTTAGATAAATTTCAAAGAATAAACAAAAGAATTAAATTGGGATTCAAGAGAATAATGCAAATTTTTCACTACAAATAGCTCAGTTAAAATAGAAAATTCCGATAAAAACGAAAATAGGAGATATAAAATCAAAATAGAAATTAAGAATAATGGATTAAATCCCAAGTATTTTTGAAGTTTACCATGGGCTCAAGTATATTTCTGGTTTCAATTACTCCAACACCGGAAATTAAATATACTTGTAAGACAATATAATTTGTTACTTGAAGATTGCATGAACAATACAATCAATGCATCAGTATCAGCATACCCATGATCTGAGCAGTTACGAATATGCTCTTTATATAATCATAATAAACTAAGCTATCCAATACTTAATGTATACTTTGATTTGCACCATACTCGATCCAATGTTTATTTCGATGAAAAAACCAGAAGCTATTCTTCGGATAAATAGAAATAAACACGCTGAACGTTAAGCTTATCGCTAACTGCTCACCAGATTTTATATTAAGAAACCATCACGCTCATAAAGCATAGGTAGAACGTATTCAAATTTAAAGAAAAAATAGAGAAATTATGTACTTACAACAATGTAGAGAAAAAGCCCCAAATGCTAAAAGGTAGAAGCAAAGAGAATTCCAGTCATAAATCGCTGAAATTTTCGTCTCATAGAATAAATTACTCAAAAATTTTTTTTTAAATAAATCATTCAATTGAAGCAATCATAGAAATTTCAGGACGACTGGAGATCGGAGCTGAAACTCCGAAATATAACAATAAAAAAAAAAATACTGGATAATGAGTGACAAAATGTGAATACAAAACTGTACTAGTTCTAATTAAAAATCAAATATATAGCGATGTTTGAAATGCGGCAGCACCGACAATTTTCGACCAACTGTCAATCTGAAAAGATTTTTAACATATTTGAAAAATAGTTTGATGGCACAACCAAACTATGTAAAATGGATACCATCTAACTTTCATATTCAATGGTCTTGAAGTGAAATAAATCAGCTTACAAACAAGTTAACAGATCTCATCAGGGACAAGGATAAGTTAATGGAGATTTAAATATACGTTACTTGATGAATAAAATAGCTTCTTTAAACGGATGAAGTAATGGCTCTATGCACGTAAAACTGTTAATGAACAGTAAACAATATACGCTTACCCGACAGCAAAACCGATCGCAAGGGTAACCAAATTTGTTACGAGATAAAGGACCAATGCACGGCGTCCATTACCGCCATTAATGCCCAGCAATTCACTAAAGGTCCACCGCGCTTTTTCATAAGATTCTACAAAAGTCAGTCTAAGCTCAACTTTAGTCTGCAATCTTGGAAAGAAAAAGAAATCCTACAAAAACGCAAATTTGCATCTACATGAAACAATTCGTAAGAAATCCTGTACTATTTTTGAAGATTTTATAGACAGTTCAGCAGAACAAAATTAGATGGCAGAATGAAAACATAAATATGATATTTCTAGATACCAAGAAATATACCTATAACATCTTTGCAATTAGTACTAACACTCAGAAAAATTACCAACAACATTATCAAACTACGCAATTGTAACGCTAAAATGAATGATAAACTCATTAGATTATATAAAAAAATAAAAGAACAAAAAATTATGCACCTTTTCCAATATATGTGACCATTCGGCATCTACACATGTATGCACCATCATCTTCGACGCTTAATTCCTCATCTTCACAACAGCTGCTCTGAGTGAGCTCTCCGACGTCCAACCCAGGGACAAGACTATTCGGTGGTGTAGAAATTTCCGTTTCCACCGGTGACGGAGCTTGAGGACCGCTGAAACTTTTGTTTAATAAATCTGAACAAATTACGAATAAACTAAAGTCAGTCCAAGAGCTCTTAGTAATGAATGAGGAATGCAAACTAACTCAATTATAAATGGAGTTAAAGTGGAAAAGAAAACAATGGAACTATTGTTTTGGTCAAAAACTTATTCATTACAAAGAGCTAAAGTATTTTGCATTAAGATATCAAATTCTTAATATTTAAATACAGTTTGATTGCAGGCTTGAGGAAATATTTCTCGAAGAATATAGCAGCAAACAATGCTCTCGATTGGTGTAAAATGTTATGTTCTCTCTCCTGAGCAGCATTTCGCAATTTTAGCTAATTTTCACCTCTTAACAATTCGAAATTTCAGCTGAACTAACCCTCTCTGCACTTCTGGCCGACTATTGTAATCTTCTAACCATTCAGCTGTTCTCTTCGTTCCTTGACCCAATCCAGTAATCCCAGTAGTTGCAACAGTACAACGTCCTGGTCCATGACGAGTATAATAATGAACCCCCACAGTATCAATGCTATGGATCTGTCCGGTATCGATAGCCAATTCAATTGGAGCACTGCAGGCACTGATAGGACTGAAAAAAACTTGTACAATGAAAGAAACAAATACTCTTGTCACAAAGTATATGAAGCTTTTCTGTTCTGATATGAAGATACCTATCCTATCAATTTTTAGTTCAGTAGTTGTACTGTAAAAAATTTTAAATTGTCTAGCGTAATTCTAATTAGTATTAATGGACAATTAATTACCTGAGTCGACTGAAAGAACTACTATTACCTCCACCAAAAACGGCAGTCGTATTATCAGTGCCCATAGTTGCTCCATCATTATCTACCAACATCACACTACCATTATCACCACCATTCATACTAACTATTGATGCACGTGATGATGGATTAGCCAATTCTACCCATGAATCGGCTTGAAAATATAAAAAATTAATATGTGGATGATGAACCTGGAGGGAAAAAAAAAAGAGATATGGATACTGATCATAACTATTCTAGCTAAATTACACAGGAAACGGTCAAGTATCTGGGATTTGTTTTTTTTTTTTTTTTGATATCAGATGAAGGAAGTCCAATATATTCTAATTGTTATACTAACTAACATTTGTTGGATTCACTGTCAATATCAGTACTGGGTAACTGCTGCATTAGTTGTTGTGTTGAATTTGCATTGTACAACAAACTTTTATTAGCAATATCTTGTCCATTTCGTAAAACTTCCAAACGACTATCCATCGAACGGATACTCATGATTTTGTGCTTTCACCTAAAAGATTAGTATCAAATGAAAAAAAAAAAAAAAAAAAAAAAAAATGATAAAAATAAAATAGATCGGATACGCATAAATAACATCTGTATCAGATGTAAATGTATTTACTATTATCTTCTTTTTTTTTTATCATCAAAAAAAAAGAATAAAATTAAAGAAATTATTTCAAATCTGATTGAATTCAATAAATAGAATTATGGATAAATTTCAGAACCTTAAAAATCAAAGCCATACAATAGCTCAACAAAACTACGATAGATCAGCAGAATTTCTGGATAGGATCCAGGACACTGCCAACCTCATGATCTTCACCGTATGTTCTCTTCACCTTCAAAACACTTATGCCAGCACTAAAACAATATTAGTGCTGGAAGAATGGAGTAATTTATTGATTTCTGGCCATTCAGCATTCTGCCGAGTGTTGTTGTTTAATGCAAGAATGCTGGTTGTTAAGTGGTTGAGTGGTAATCGGTAGGTCGGAATTTTCGCAAGATAATTGACAGATTATTAGCCTTTTTGCTTTACGTGGGAATCATTTATCTTCTACTGATACGTATCTATTACCTAACTTTCTACTGATACGTATCAACTACCTAACTTTCTACTAAAAAAAGTTGCATCATATCAAGGAGATGCAAAAGAGGAGAAATGAGAAAGAACATGGTTAGCTCTAAAGTAGTAGTTCCACGTTGTTCCCCGATGAAATAGCCTATATTTACCGTTGAACTAATTTATTATCAACCGAGAAATCGAAGAACTAGCTGGGTTCTAAAAATGAATTGGATGATTCTAAACCTGAATCGCAATGCAAAGATCGAGTTTAGGTGGCAAAAATTCGATTACATCGCTCTCTCAAACATATAAGATGTAGAAAATGATAGTGTGTGTACAGTGTGGAAGAAGAAGCAGTAGAGGTTATAGTTTTTGTATCGATCTTTGCGTTGTGGTTCTTCAAGTGAAGCAACGGCAAATGATGGAAACTTTCATCGGTGATTTCCTTTCAAATATTCTTACTAGCAAAAGTACGTGAAAAAGACAACCACGAAAACTGTGATAAGCCTAAAGAAAGAAAAGATACTTGGATTATTAGGTAAGTCGATACTACGAGTTATGTACAACGGCTAGCTTTACCTTTTGGTCAGCTTGAAACATCTGATGATAAAACTTGTTGTGTTTGCTCGCCGTCCATTCTCAATGGTCATAAGGCATAAGATGTGCCCTGGATGTGCCCCTTTTTCCGGTTATGTAAACTACCATTAATTTTAGATAGAACCCACTCATATTTTAATATAATTCCTATTTTTTTTTTTTTTCCTTCATGAACTTAACGGCACAGATTCGCATTACCGTACAGGAAATTTCCTTCAGAAATAATTAAAAATTTCTCACTAACTGATAACTGTTTAAAAAATTTTATGATTAAGGTCAATATTAAAAGCAAATGATATTCCAGATTCTAGTTCAACACATACGATAGGATTCGGCAAAGAACTATCATTATACAAACTGTTTAGATTAAATTACTGGGATAAATCTAATAATAATTATACTAGTCATGCTAAGATATTATAATTTTTAGTTATTAAACATAAGAAACATGGCAAATAATTTATTCGGAACTTTATTCACTCATTAAATACAGGTAAGATGATTTTTATAACTTGTATTAGGAACAAAAAAGTTTTTGCATAAACAAATATTGAGACAGTATCAGACATAATGGCACATAGATATGTACAAAAGTTTGGAACTTTTGTTTGAAAAAAAAAATGGAAGCAAATGAATAATGGATTATCCCTAAGGTAAATATTTATACAAATGAATAATATCGTTTCTTTCTTAATATAATGCTTAAAGAAAAAATTAATCTTTGATCAAAATAGACGAAAATGGCAAAAGAAAAAGTGTTTAGGCAATCAATAAAAAGTTTCACTTGAACTTCTTTCTTCCTACTTGAAAAAAATGAAATGTTATTTATAAATAAACGAAAAATACTCTGCTCGATAACAGCGCTGTTAGAAGCTGCTATATGTAATATTTGTAAAATTAAAGATCATCGATCAATTTACGAAGAATTTAGATTCTGCGTTGATCTCTTCCAAAAATATTACATTGATCATAATAGAATTTGTAAATAGAAACTATTTTTCATCGTTTTTAAAATAAAGAAATGTTAATGGGTATATGAAGTTTGTGGTATCTATGATGACCTTATCAGTAGTTAACATCTCATACTAACAAATAGCTATAATAAAATTTTCATATAAAGGATCACATTGATTATCATCTTTTTGCCCAATCTATTTTTCACTAAGGAAGCATAGTGTTTGTTTTACATATCAACATATTGCCAATCTTCTTCCCATGAGAAATAAATAAATCATCTCCGATGAACACAATCGTAGGGAAAGGCATAAAGAAAGTACGTTAGCATTTAGTTAAAATTCTCGTTTAAATTGGGAATTCCCACACCCTTGACTTCATCTTTGGCTTCATGATGATGATAACCAGTTCTTATCATCTTGGTCCTCGGTTATATCGAAGAGAGACAGGGAAAGGACAAATGCACTGTTTATCAACCTATCTCTGTTAAAATTGCTGAACTTAAGGGGGGACGCGAGGAGCGCATCACACTTTACTTATGGGGACGCGGGGAGCGCACCACACTTTACTTAGGGAGACGCGGGACACGCACCACACTTTACCATTGCTGGCTCGGTCGTCTTGAAAAAAACAGCCTGTTTTTCATATTTAAATGATCTTTAGCTGAAATGATAGTTGAACTTTGTTCGTTTGTATAACAGTATCGTTGTAGTGGATGAAATATCATTGAAGATATGTAGTGCAAAGTGTTGGTTATGGCATAATGGCGTATGGTTTCATCAGTTTGTTGTTCGCGGGTTTTTATCTGTGAATTCAGTCGAATAATGATTTTTCCTTATGTTTTACCTTCTATTATTGCTATACTAATTGTACACATCAATGATTAAATCATATAACGATTAAATTAAACAATTTCAAATAAGATATCCTTTGGTAATCATACTCTCTCATTTCGCAAACAACTCTTCCAATACTTTACTCATTAGCATACAGCAAACCTTGTGGCAACGTTCGTCTCACTGATGCTAAGTATTTTCTCGGGGAGCGAAAGAATTAAGGTAACTTTAAAGGTTAAGGTGAATTTAAGTGTAGTTAAAGTAAGTTTAAAGTTAAGGTAAGTTTAAGATTAAGATAAGTTTAAGTGTAGTTAAGGTAAGTTTAAGGTTAAGATAAGTTTAAGTGTAGTTTGTAAATCAATGAATGAATTTTGATTGTAATTTAATAGATTGATTGATTTGATTGCTGGTCCCCATCATTTTTCGTACTGTAGAGCTGATAGAATCAATAGTGTTCATTCAAAATTTGTAGACAGAGTAATCCATTTCTTTTCTCAATAAAAAGATTCTGAATAGCAGTTGTTATGTGTTATTTTCACTGTTTTTTTGTTCGTTTCACACGTGACGAAGTACAATGAAATATGAACGAGACATATTTAAAAGAATGAGAAAGAGGAAGATAGAGAAAGAGGGGGAATGAAATGTTGAATTGAAAAAATATTGGGGATATTCACTTTTCGACACCATTTATTTGCTGTATTAGCAAAACCAACCACTGCCATTGCATGCATCCTTGAACATATCGTTGATTACTGTCTTTGATAATATTTCATTTTGCATAATTTTTGTTGGTTAAATTTGAAATTTATTTGATTTAAATGCTTATTGAAAATAATTGTAATATAGTTTTCTTTGCATAACAGTGGCTTCTTTTTCACAGTTTTTCTTTTTTTTTTTTTGGTCCTATAACTAATAAATGTACAAGTAAAAGAGAAAAGGTAATATTATTATAATAATTAAACTCTTCTATTTATAATCTTATCATTGTAGAACTGTTAGTGTTATGAATCTAGTTGACATTTGCCTAACTTCGTTATTTTTTTTTCTTTTTTTGTTTTTTGTTTTTTGTTTTTTTTTTTTTTTTTTTTTTTTTTCATAATTTCGATGTCTTAACTCTTATTAATACTCAAAAATTAGCCTATTAGTTTATGCGTCAATGTGATATAGTTTATTGCGTTTCGATAATAGTGTTTTATTTTGTTGTTGGTTGGATGTTTTTATTGAAATAGAAGAAAAAATTTTGAAGATTGCAAGTGTTTGTAGAAAAAACGAGAAGGCATTAGCATTAAAAATGGCCGGAATAATAACAGAACTGACTACTGATGAACGAAACTGGGAAAGCAAAGATGGCAGCAATAGAGTGATAGTTGGTCCCGAATTTGAGCGGTCAAGTGATGAGATAATAGAGGAGGTATGCTCTTGTTGATTGCTTTGAAAAGTTCAGAAAATTTAATACTGAGAACATTTTTTTAATTTTATGGAAAAACCGTATTTTTATTTTTTTTTCCTCTGTAGATCTGCAAATACATTAACTAACGTTTTATTTTATAGTTTTCTTGCGAAATCCTATATCGTTCTGTAACTCTTACAGCTTAAAATTTCAGATGTTGAAATCAGTCCCACTACGGGATCATCCAGCTCCAATACAAGTCATTGAAACCCTTGGCGAACAACACCAATTCCGTTTAGATCAAGAAGCGCTTGAAAAAGTTCTTTTGAGCCCGGATGTTATCGATAAAAAGGTATTCAGTAAAAAAATTAAACCGCATGAAATTTACGCAATATTATATAATTATTAAGTGTAGTCGTTAAACTAATAGTTCTATTATTCCTTTGAGATTTATTTCGTTTTTAATGTTAAATACATTTATTGCATTATTTTAGAGTCTTTAAAGAAGAAAGGTTGTCAGAAATCGGATTGTTTCATAAAATTTTAAATTTTAGCTTGGTAAATTATATAAAACAGTTCGAGCTTCGGCTTATATACATAAATATGAATTAATATTCAGGTGTGTGTGATCAGCGTGGCGGGGACATTCCGAAAAGGAAAAAGTTTTCTTCTGAATTTCTTTCTACGTTATCTGAGTGCTTCTGAAGAAAAGCGACGCTCTGGAGATTGGATTTATGGTAGTGATTGCCTGGATGGATTTAGTTGGCGAGGAGGTAAGTTGATAAGCTTGGGGATACATTGTGGCGTGATAAACGAGTAAATAGAAACTGAGTTTTGTGTTTTCAGGTAGCGAACGTGAAACTAGCGGTATCTTATTATGGTCACAACCATTTATTATGCGCAATCGTGATAATGAAGACACAGCTGTTATATTGATGGATACTCAAGGAGCATTTGATAGCCAGAGTACCGTAAAAGATTGTGCTACCATTTTTGCTCTTTCAACTATGATTTCTTCCTTACAGGTTCACATTTTTCTAATTTTTCATATGTTATCATTAGTGATATACCTTTCAAAGAAATTTTCCATCGACTTTAAATGAATGGTTTCGAATAAACTTGTTTTCTATACTCATTTTTCATTGCAGATTTATAATTTGAGTCAAAACGTTCAAGAAGACGATCTGCAGCATTTACAGCTCTTCACTGAATACGGCCGGCTGGCATTGGAAAACACATCGGCTAAACCATTTCAGGTGAGTGAACAATATTTTTGGACTTCTGTTATCACTATTGAATATAATGAGTCAAAATATTATTTCACTTAATTTACCTCATAACTTCAGTCGCTATTATTCTTGGTACGTGATTGGAGTTTTCCATACGAAGCTGAATATGGCTTCCAAGGCGGTGAACGACTACTTGAACGTCGTCTGCAGGTAGACAGTATATTGTTTGATTTAAATTCTTCCGTAAAAGTTTATTTAATTTAATAAGAGAAACCAGTTTATAGATTTCCGAGAAACAACATTTGGAATTGCAACAATTACGACGGCACATACGTTCATGTTTTGAGCAGATATCATGTTTCTTGATGCCTCATCCTGGGCTTCGAGTCTCCACAAGTCCAGTTTTCCGGGGACAAATAAGTGGTAGGAATCAAATCTCTCTCTTTTTCTCTTTGTTCTACTTCTAATAACTGTTACAAATTTTTTTGTGTTCAACTCTCAGATTTTCATCTCTCTTGTAAATCGCTTTGCACTTTCAATGTTTTAACTCGTTTCTGTCGCAAATTCGATGGTGACGAGAGTCACGATCGTTAGCTTTTCTCTGTGGTCCGAATTTTCAAAACTTTTTTCCCAAAGTAACTAAGGTCAAGTTTTATGAAATCAATGCATCAAGTTGTAGATATTGAGAATGAATTTCAACAACAGTTACGTTCTTTTGTTCCGCATTTGCTAGATTGCAATAATTTGGTATTAAAGCGAATTAATGGCAGGGAAATAACTTGTCGTGAACTTGTGGAATACTTCAGGGTGTGTTTTCTTTTTTTCTTTTGGTTATGTTTCAAAAGTGTGAATAAACTGACAAGAAAAAAAATGGGTGTGTTATTTTTTATCATATATAAAAGTTATTTGTAGGCTTATATGACAATATTTCAAGACGAAGACTTGCCAGAACCGAAATCAATGTTAATGGTTTGTCATTTTTCACTTTAAATTATTAGTTAGAAGTTGTTGTTTTTGAGAAGTTTAAAAATTTGATATATTGGGGGAATATTTGCAAAGTCCAAGAAAAGCGAAGTATGTCGAAACCGATTGATTTTATTTATTTAAAGGCTACTGCAGAGGCAAATAATTTGGCAGCAGTTTCAACTTCCAAAGCGCATTACGTGAGGAGAATGGAAGATGTGAGCCTTTTCATTTTTTGGTCCCAGAAAATTTTTAACTTATAGTAATCAGTTATTTTTTCTTTTTAGTATTATGCTTTCACTTAAGATTAGACCTTTTTAGTGTGATTGAGAACAGATTCTGGATTTTTCGAATCTGTACATTATTTAGAATCTGTTTTACAGGTATGTGGTGGTGATGCACCTTACATGAGTTCAGCGGACTTAGCAGCAGAGCATGAACGGTGTTACAAAGAGGCTATTACTCTATTCAAAACAACTAAAAAAATGGGTGGCGCAGAATTTTCCGAACAATTCTTGGAAAGATTGGATATTGATATCGGAGTATGTTTTGTTTTTATATTTCCTAAAAGAGCATGTGAACATTACTGAAAGCACATTTGTAAAACAATTTGTCGATTAGCACATATTAAAATTCATATTAAAATTTCTACAGGAGCAGTATGATAGTTTTATTAAAGTGAATAACAGTAAAAATTTGTTCAAATCGATGCGAACGCCTGCTGTGTTGGTAACATTTATGATCACAGATTATGCGCTGCGGGAATTATCCCGCCTATTCGGTCTGGACACTATCGCAGGCGTGTTTTCTGCTACACTTTGTATGGGTTAGCAGGTTTCATTGTTATTGAATTATTCATGCTTTGCATTCTGTTGTGAACCAATTTTTCGTATGCAAATAATTTATATTTATAATTGTATGAACTACAGTACTGTAAGATAATTTCTAGCTGCTGTTTCACTCGCTGTATGGGCTTACTCAAGATATAGCGGGAATTTGAGAATTGTCGGTGTTATGGTTGACGATTTGGTTACATGGGCATGGCATAATTTCTTGTCATCATTAACTCAGGAAAGCATGCAATGTGCTATTGCTATTGGGCATCGGTTAACGCAGGTTGTGCTATTCATTTATTTGTTTTTCTAACACACGTCTCAGCGAAAGAAGGGCTGTTAGAGCAAATACTAGTTAAATGTGTACTGATCTGATTTTTTATTAAGAAATAACAAATCCTCTTGAGAACTTATTTCATTGTGCAAATATATATAACATAAATTAAACTTTTAATTGGAAGTTAATCGGACTTTCAGAACGGCATAGCAGTACACGAGAGACACATAGACGATCGAAAGAATAATAAGAAGAATTCATGAAAGTATTTTAGAGACTTGTAGATTTGTAATTTTTGAAAATGACTGGTAGTGAAAAATAATGAAGTGCTCTTAATTATATTAAATTATTCATGTTTGATTAGTTACTGCTCTTCTCGTTTCATTTTCTTACATTTTAGTGCAATTTGGTGCGTTAACCGTAATCGTTTTCTTATAAATGAATTTTAACTTATCACAGCCAGTCAGTTTCGATGTTAGGAATTTCTTTCCTGCTTTTTATCGAACTGTGCCCTTATTTATGATTCATTTATCTGCGTATATTATTAGAATGTAAAGAATTGAGAGCTCAAAGCTTTAAGTTGTAAAACCGCCGTTGGGATTTTTTCTTTTCATGTACAGTGATTGAGATAAGATTTTAAGTTGTTGATGTGATTTATTATTTGAAAGTGATTTTATAAATTCAGTGGCTGTATAATTTTATTGCTGGGAATAATTTTTATTCATGATCGTTCTAGAACTTTATTTAGTAAATTTTTAAAAAATATCTTGTATCTTCAAAAAAATATTTCAAATCTTCAGCCAAATCAGTTACATTATAACTTTTCATATTTTTCGCATATTATAAATATGCAAATTATGTTTTCTTTTTAAATAAACGCACTGTACAGAATAGTTGTTTGTCTTGTGTGTCGCACATTTTATTTCCATATTCAAAAATTCGTATGTTTCGTCAGAAAAAAGTTTAAGTTTTTTTTCACATGAAATAAGCAAATACTTTGTTTAACATCATATTTTGAACCGTCAGCATCTATCCATCAATTTTTTTCATGCTTGTGCTGTCAATATACGAAAGCATCTTCGATTTACGAAACATCTGTGCATTCAGATTTCTTAAATTCTGGATGTTTGGTAAAGTGCTAATAAATGTGATGCAGCTCAGGTTTGAGAACCTGAAGATGTGACAATCTTTTCTCATTGTCTTAAAAAAGAGTCTGACCGTCCTGCACTGCATTCGAAACTCTAGACAGATATAACTGAGTTATTAACTGGTGTATGATAGCTTATCCTATTCTGCATAGTTCTATGATTTGAAGCGATATAGTTATTTTGGAATTTAGAATATACCAGGTTACGATTTACACCATTTTTGATTAGATGCTTTTGTCATGTCACTGCTTTTGTCACCGCGTACTTTCTGTCACTTGTGTTGAGGTTGGTTCTTCTTTATCCCAAACAAGCAGTTACTGGATTATTAGTGATACTTGTTCTGCTCATAATTTTCTTAATTTAACTGGAAAGTATTATGTCGTTATGGGATATTAATTTTTTTGTACGCTTAAGAGGGTTTTTTTTTTTACTGTGGGGTTGTTGTGTTCTTCGAGTGTCGGTGAAAATATGTCAAGAGTCATATAAGTTAAGTAGTAATTTATTTTCCATTGATTATTGTTTCATCTTCAAAAATATCAAGCGCAACGTATTTGAATTGAGTGTATTGTTTAAATTCAGTTTCTAAACTAAAAATTTTAAAAACTAAAAAATTTTTTTGGAGTGTAGTAAAAGCAGCAGTTCAGTTTAAAGTCAGTCGTAAAATTAGCATTGCCAGAATTCTTCGGACAAATGTAGGTAGACAGTGCGTCAAAAATTTCCAACCTCTACGTATACTTTGTATCCATTATCTTTAAAATCTTGTCGTTGCGTTATGATTACCAATTTATTGTTGATTTTTTCGCACTTTATACATTTGGAATAAACCACAGTTTTCTGTTAGGCACAGTCTTTTCCACTTCATAAAATTGATTTAAAGAACACACTTTAAAATTTTGTTCAAGGAACTTGACAGATGTCAGTTAGGTATGCCTAATGGCTTCGAAGTAAGCAAATTGTTTGCTACAAAATTTGACTTCAGTTGAACATCTCGATTTTGTGCGGTGTACTTCATGATTTTGTTGTAGTTGCAAAGAGTACTTCCAAGTATTCTTATATAATGCAACCTTTCATCGAATTCGAGATTATGACCATGCATTTCGATAAAAATTATGCATTTTTAAAAGCTGGAAATAATAGCCTTCTCACTAGATGTAATATTTTCTCCTTTTCCATCTAATTCAACCAGTTCAACCAACCTTATGCATTTCTGAAGTCTTACTTCTTTTGTGGTATCTGTTAAAGCAAATCTATAAAGTACTGAGAGTTCTGAAAAATCCGTGAAATGGTTACTAAGTAAATTGTTCTGCAACTTGGCTAATAGTCTTTTCCAAGAAAGCTACCATGTAAGACTTAGTTTTTTATCACTATGGTAACTTTGCGCTCTGACTCTATAAACTCCTGCTACTTGCATCTTCCCAACACAATAAAGCTCACTGCTGTCATCGCTGCAACTTTCATTAAATCTGTGTCAAGTTTTGGAGTGCTTTATTGGATTGCAAATCAACTGAACCAAGCATCATTGTTTCGGAAACACTCTGAATCGTCTGCTTTTTCTGAATTTTAACGAAATTTTTAAATTGGACGTGCAGTTGAATGGTAATTACTGTGACTCATTTATAATGAAGTTTGCTGGATAAATTATAAACCATTCCAGTGATCTTTTTATTGTTTACAGGGTTTGCTTGGACTAATCAGGAAATTCAAAAATCAGCCAGGAAGAGAATTTAGGATATTGTTACTTGGTAATTTTCCTTACTTCCGTAAATAATTTTTGTAAAATCGCAGAAAATCTGGAATGAAGTATTTCTTCTCTCACTGCTGTGGAAAAATCTTACTCTGAATTTCTTCATGAATTTTTCGATGTGATGAATTTCTTTAAATCCTATGAGATGTGTAAAATTGTTCAGTTCATTATATCACATCTACCACAGTGACAGCGCAATTATATGTCAGACATTTTCATGCTTGAGCTCAGGATTCATCTATATACTTTTCTTATACATAGGGGAACGACTTTAAATCTTGAAATGTTTTCTAATCCGTTTTAGGTCTGGACAATGCCGGTAAAACGACAGTATTAAAGAATTTAGCTTCGGAGGATATAAGACATATCACGCCTACACAGGTGCAATCTTCGGTTTTTGATAGAAAAGAGCCATCTCCTTTTGTATTGTGTTCTCACTTTTTTCTTCTAATAATTGCATTTGGTGATTTCATATATTGATTATTTTGCATTTTAGTATTTTAGGGTTTCAATATTAAAAGCGTGGTATCAGATGATGTGAAATTGAACGTATGGGATATTGGAGGACAACGAAAAATTCGTCCATATTGGAAAAATTATTTTGAAAATACCGATGTTTTGGTAATATTGTAAGAAAACTAATTTTACTTCTTAAAATGAATATCTGTGGAATTTTTGAAAATTTCAGTGCTTAATTTTATTCGACTAGTTAAATAATAACAAGGTGCATAATATTTTTGCTTTTTTAGATATATGTGATCGATAGCTGTGATCGTAAACGATTTGACGAAACAGGCATGGTAAAAAGTATTCCTGATTAGTTCTTTAAATTTTTGATTACCTTATCAGTAATGCCTAACAATATTGCACCTAATCCTTGTTACATATCTTAAGTTCAATTTAAAGATGGTGATTTTTAGAATTATCTAATAATGGGCAGAGAGGCATCGTAATGTAGTCAAAAAATCATATATTTATAAAATGTGACATCGTGATAGCACAGAGTATATGTTCTGCAAGCACTTCCAGCAGGCGAAATTGTTTGGCGCATTGGCACTATCACTTGTTGTAAAAATTATGCTTTGAAGGATAGGTTTATGGGACTTCCTCAAGTATTTTTAACATATTTTTTTCACCGTTAGGGAATTTTCAAGAATTCCCTAATAAAGAATTATGATCACACAAATTTCTTGAGGGTATGAATAAATAAACGAATTTTACATAGATCCTTATTACTATATTGCAGGAACTGTTTGAACTTTTGGATGAAGAGAAACTCAAAAACGTCCCGTTATTGGTTTTCGCTAATAAACAAGTAAGTACACTATATTTTGCCTCGATATTTTTTGAGAACCTCGCATTCAATTAGCAGTTTAGCTGTATTGTGATTTCTAGTCAGTTACCTGCAAATTTTTATTTTATCCAAATTATATCTTCAACGTATTATTTTGCTGCTGCACTATAAACATTTCGATTCAGTTGCTGGAAGCACTTTTTTCTTTAGAAGTTTCTTCTTTTTAAATTTCCAAAATCTTTTAAGGATTTGGTGACGGCAGCTAAGGCGAATGAAATAGCAGAGGGCTTGCAGCTGTTATCAATCCGTGATCGGTCCTGGCAAATCCAAGCATGTTCTGCTGTTACTGGTGAAGGTATCAAGGTATCTGCCATTTTCATTCAAAATAGAATTTTTATTACAGTAATGTGAAAAAGTTGTTGGAGGTTGACTTGTTTTCATTTTTGAACACTATTAAAATGACCAGATTTTGAAATTTAAACATGAAACTTCAGAATTTTGTGGCCAAAACTGGCTAAGTTCTTGATATCACAGAATTCAGGATTGATATAAAGATCTATAAAGTCCACACAGGGGATTTAATTGGATTGATGTTAAGAAAGTTTTTTCTACTGTTCCAGAAATAAAATGACATCACTTAGTACTTATTGCTTGTCTACTCCTCCAAAAATTTGTTTATTCATAGGACGGAATGGATTGGATCTCGAAAAATTTACGGCAACAACAGAAGAAGTCGAAATAGCCATCAATTTATAGGAACTCTGTGAAATTTACAATTCTACTCTGATCAAAAATGGGACCTCATGAAGTTTTTATAAGTGAGACCGCGACTGAACTTGGAACATTCGTTGTCAAAACACAAGGATAGTACTAGCTGAACGTACCCCGATCGTATTTGTTTTGTAAATAAGCTAATTTTTGATAGCCCCATTTTCATACAGTTTATTCTAATGACTACATCATTACCGTATATATAATTTGTGGACGGTGATTATTTATACTAAGTCAAAGCATATGCATAATCAGTCTCAGGCTATTATGAATCTACTCGTCTGTATTGATAATCTCAGAAATGGAATCCAAACACATTTGCAACTGGGTCAGAACTTTACATTGTTAAATCTGGTGATTTTTGGAAATCTTCTATTATAAAAAGTATACTGAATGAGTTTAAATAAATTCTTATTTAACCGTAAGCCTCATACCATCATTACGACATACACTTAAAAATTTTGTGAAATCTCGGTTGTTACAGTCCAAAGAATTCCACCTGAAAATTCGGGAATTACATTGGCTGATATCAACATAGTAAGACAAATGTGCTGAATGTCTCAAACAGAAAAAACAGGAAGAAGTTAATAGCACGAATAAAAAGAGAAATATAAAATCAACTCTGCCATGACTGATTCCATAGCAACCGAACAATCCTAGCATTCTGATATCGTAAGACTTACAACGATAATTTCTTCTTGTCGAATGTAAGTTGTATCTATTATAAGGTCATGCAATGAGAACAGTAATCAGCACATCTTGCAATGATAGTTGATAAAAATAAGGCACACAGCCAAAGCGCCAACTGACAACGGGATAATTACCAGCAATACAATTAAATTACTGCCACGACGCCTTTTGACTGAACTTATCAATGATTTTTCCTGAAAATGCATAATCTTTTTATTGGTAAAAGGTAGAGGATCATTACAAACGCGGTGATTCAGTATTCAGTTACTTTGATTGACTGTTTAGAATTTCACCTTTCGTTTTTCCTCACCTCATTCAAATTTAGCGATTGTGAATCAGCTACATTATCAGTGTTTTCCTCAATGGAGCCGCGCAAATATGCAAAAGTATTGCAAAAATCTTCCTCGCAAGCGCAAATCTGAAAATAATGGAAAATGAAAGAGTTTATTTATGGTACTTGGGATGGCATAAGCTAATCCTTCTCAATAGAATTCCCAATTAGCGTACATTTATTTCAAGCCAAAATCTAAGAAAACCAACTTAATCGATGAAAATATTTCCCAACCTCTTGCCATCCATTCCAGTTGTGCTGACATTTTGTTAGATCTCTTGCATCACCCGCTTTGCTACATAATTGTTCCATATGTGCTTGGCTATCTATAGAAGATTGAGAATTTAGTATTTCTAATGAATTTGACAAAATTTTGATAAATTGATAGGTTTCATCAGAAGGAGAGTCAGAAAATTTAACGACACCTTCACTGCGGAATCCAATCAAGCACAATTCGCCAGTACAAATCAACGAATCTTCACAATTTTGTTTATCGCAAAAGCATCTGACAGTACTTTCTATAAATGAAGACGTTACGGTTTACAAATAAAATCTGTCACATTAAACAAATGAACATTTCGGTGGTGTTGGAAATAAATATATTTTAATGGAACCTTACTAAAGCAAATTTTCGGCCTACACTCATTTTTTCGAGGAAAAAATGCAGAAAAGCAAATAACTTTCATTTTTTATTAATTTGAAACGATCCAATTTACTTTCCGACTTACTCGAATTCTGTCTACAAATTATTCACTAAATTACAATTCCTCATCAAGAGAAAGGTGCAAAATTGAGTTCAAAAAATAAATTTTAACAGGATATTTTGGTCAAATTCTTACGTGATTTATTCATTGCTATATCTTAGAAAAAAGTAACGGAGAAAACAATAATAAACAAAATGTTGTATCCTAATGAAATGTTTCCAAAAGCATTAGAATTTGAAGGCTTTCGTCCAATTTCTCCATACATTTATTGCCAAACTAACTGATGTTACCGGAAAGACTTGACAAAATTCAAAACTTTCATACCTTCTTTCTGGTTCAACAATTTTATTTTGCTGCAACAAAAAGCTTTAAAAAATTAGCACTTTAGCATTTCGATAATTATTGCAGCAAGAGAGACTGGATTGAAACTCCCAGTGCAGGTGTTTCAGAAGAAATGGGGAAGCGTATTATATGTGACGATACTGGATAGCATCTTATAAACAATTCGTAACTGAATGAACATCTTCCGACAGCCATAGCAAAACTTAGTATTAAATACCGTTGTATATAATAGTTAGTTTCTCTGCGAACTGCTAAATACCATTGCATTAAAGCTATCAGAATTATCACTTGACCATATCTTTCTGAAGCTGATGCTCAAATATCAGATTTGAGGAAAAATGGACCATTTTTTCGCTCTCTTTCAAAATGAACATATCCGTTAGCTGCGACCGCAGTTAAGAAAAAGGAAATTTCTTTGAGATAAAAAACGAAAAAAAAAGGAAAAGAGTGGAAATATATTTATCGAAAAATTGGAAAGGCATGGCGAATGGAAGCATTCAGCTAGAAATACGTAGGCTTTGAAGTTAATGTCGTTTATACTTTTTTTTTCAATTTGTCGTAACGAATTTTCTCGTTAAATTTTATTTTAAGCTCTATAAAAAATTTTGGAATGATTAAAATTCGGAAATTCTTCGCAGTCTACTTTTATTCGATCTTTTCGTTTTGATTCAAAATTTCAAAATGAATTTTTCGAAATTACCGAACTTCTATGTTATGGTAAAAGTAAATAATGAGTTGGCACTATTCCAAAGGCAAGCTTGACCATTTTACTTCTTTTAATTCTATTATAAATTTCTAGATCAATAAATGTGGACTACGTCTACGATTCAATATGACGATTGCAAGCAAATATTTGATGCCTTATAAGCAATGCCTTTCATGATATTTGTTTCCGATTTTCGACTATTATTCCGAATATAATCATCTCATCTGTGAAATTTCGCCAATTTAATAATCCGGCATCCCACCGAGATTCCTTAACTCTTTATAAGTTTTCGGAAGTAAGATGAAAACAAAAGACTGATGAAGGCGTTGATATATTTAGAACAAAGGTAAAATTGCAATTTTGCAGAAACTCGATGATCAGATAACTCATCGAGTTTTTTTCCTTTAATTAACAGTTAAATTATACAAAATAAAAAGTCAGGAAACATGCATACTGATGCATCACTTTTCGTTCTCTCCATTCTAATTAATCATCCTCAACAAATATTTTGGAAAAAATAAAAATGAATTCGAAGAAACAGAAATGTAACTTACGCGCTAACTGTATCAGCTGTGAATGTACCAGAGCACACAAACAGAGCAACATCACAGACAACAATAGTCAGCTTCTCCAGAAAGCATCTGCATCACTCTGTTTTTGCCAGCAATAATAGTAACACATCCAAGAGTATAGCAGCAACTAAGCCTACAACCATCAAAGCAATCCCCAAAGATATCTCAAAATTTTCGATGTTTAATTAGCTATCGCAAAAACGCTAGAAAGAAGATGAAAGTGTATTCTTTAAAAGATGGAAGTGTATTCTTTAAGTTATACTTCAGAGTTCTGAAGAAAAAAAAGCAAATTTATGACAATTTTCAAAATATGCATAATGAATGTCTCACAATGTAACTATCAAAATCAAAAATGCTAATGGCCTAAAAAATTAGGAAAAAAATCCGCCTTCTATTTTATTTAACATGTAAAAAGTTGATTCATTCCAAATATAACTCGGGGAATTTCAACTAACATGATTACTGATAAATAGGTATACCGCTATGAATTTTATAGATAGTTTTAGTATCAAATCAACTATCAGATGATCATCAATAATTTCATACAAATCAATCACCAAATTTAAATTTTTAATTACTGCACACAAAATACACTTATTTTGAAAATAACAACAAAAATACATTTCATTACCACAGTTTTGGAAGGAAATTGAAAAATTAACTGAATGACAGCACATTTTTGAAAAAAAGCAGTCAGCAGATTTTCAAATTTGGGTGGAAGAATTTGGTGAATTGGTGACTGACATTTAAGCACGAGTGAATGAATGGACACTAAATAACTATTGTTAATCAGATCCAGAGCTAACAAATTACTCCAAGTAAGATGAATAGAAAGGGATAAAAGTATGGGAAAAGAGGAGATTAATTCAGATTCTGTCTGCGATAATGGGATATCTAAAGGGGCCATGGGAGTATTTATATTCTCCCATGCTCTTGGTTCTAACGCGTTTTGCTTTGAAAATACAACTCTTTTGAAATTCCGCTCTCTCACAGCATTTGCACTAATGAAATTTATTGCCATAGTAGTGACAAGATTTATCTGTTTACTTTATTAATGAACAAGAAAGAACTGTTATGGTGTCAATTTAAATTGCTTTTCTTTGAAAACTTCCAAACTATCATGTCATAAAAATCCTGGAAATTTTTTGAAGAAATAAGTACGATATATACAAACTGAATGGAATAGTGATGGAAACTATCATATGTTTCCGATCTTTTCAGCTAACTGAAATTGACTATCAGTTAGATGTTGATACTTGTAAAATATCCGTAACATGTACAAGTATCCAAAATGGGTTTATCGTTCTGAAGCAATAGATGGGCAGCGAGATCTAAAGAAATCGGTTCACCGATGTGTCTTTTCGCCAATCTCGGTTATCTAAATGATATCCAATAAAAAATAATTCGAGTCGAAATGCATTGTTATAACAACCAAAATAGAAGTCACTCGATTCTCCATTTATTTTGTCTCTGCATTATTCGCTGCTTCCAGAAAGCTATATTCAGTACTAGATATATATAAGATAAACCCAGTACCATAAAAATATATTCATAATTATCTTGCCCACCTCACACTTCAGTTTTTTCCAAACACCGGCTTAATATAATTATCCTGTCACTGTGTTTAGACTTTAATCCTTATATATCTCCTTTTTTCATCTTGATCTTATCATTTGTAGTGGAATCAATATTATACGAAAACTGAAAAATACTGTGAAGATATTTTGCTTTCCAGCTTCATTATGATTTCCACTGTTTTTGTAGGGTAAGGTCAGGTGGTCTCGAAGTTGGGAAGTACAGAATTAATTGACAAATTTCGTTTTAATTTTTTAAAATTGCTCATGTTTCATGATTTCGTTTGAAATAATACAGCATTTTAAAACAGAAGGAATGAAAATAACGACAGTAAATTTATACATACAGAAAAAGTTAGGTTTTTATTGAATGCCTTCAGCTTTAGTCAGGGAAAGGAAGGACAAAAGACTGTAATTAATCATAATGAAGTCGAAATCGCCAAAATTATGCTTATTATTTTAAAGTTTGAGTTAATTGAAATTCTTCCCTGCACAATTTTAAGATGCTCAAAGATTACTGTAATTCCAAAAAGCAAGGTAAAAATGACTCTTTCGGTTGATTTTTAGTAACATAATATCGGAATGCTATATCGGAATGCTTGGTCTTCTAGAATTTTTGTGATCACCGGATTACAATCACTATTCAGGCCAAAGACTAGAGAGTTATAGGTGACTGTTGATTGATAATGAACAACAAGCAAGCACTTTGTTGATCTTTCTTTCCACATTTTTATGGAAAAAAGAAAAAGAAATCGAAACTGCGAATTATCGATATCATTTCTTTACTGCTAACTTGACAGATATGTGACGGAACGGTCAGAATGATATTATGAAAAACAATTCTTCATTATGCTGCTTTTGCATCCTACATTATACAGAAATGATAGTGCTATTTTAATGCAACAGGATGTGTACTACGGCTACATACAATAAATTTGAATTTCGTAAATGAAATTGAACAGTGAAAAATTATTTATTTCTCACTTTATAACTAACAATAGCATTTCTCAAAGACAACATTTATGAGGAAACCGCAACAATAATTTCGGAATATTTTTCAGTCCTAACCGATTTTTGTCCTACACACAGGGTTGGATGAAAAGGTACTAGCAATTTTCAACCACAGATTTAACGAATTCCAACCTCACTGATTTTGTTAGACATTCCGACGAAGAAAAAAGATAGGGAAGAGAGATAAAAAGATAATTATCGTTAAATCTGTGGCAAAGCGCGAAATGTATCGCTGGTTTAATTTTAGGACAACAAATGATGATGGGTAAGGTACGAAGGGAATAGCTGAAAGGCCAAGGGAACTCAGAAAGGGTAAGGGAGCGAGGAAAAGAGAAGAAAGGTTTAGATGGATGGATAAGAATTGGAACTGGTTCTTATCAGAACCTTTTTCTTAGTGAGCCGATTTTTTAATGAATGGAGAAGTCGGAAGGGCAGCCTTTTTTTCATTTGGAAAAAACTAATCTAGTCACATGTTCGATTGACAGCTTAACCGCCAGTCATCCATCATTGCTATCAATGCTTTCAGGCTGATCTCTGCTATTATAATTAAAGGATACAAAAGAGCAATTATTGACTGAATTCAATACTACCAGTTATCAAAGAGATATTATCAATAGAATACCACTTATGTCACTCGCTCGTGTGTTGAACAGCTAAAAAGACACAAGTGGTGGTGATACGAGAAAAACTACCCGTATATTAGTATCATGATCAATGCGTTATTTCAATCTCTACGATCTTTTGATTTCTTCCAAATCTGTAGAAACAGTTTTTGTGCAAAGTGGATTGAGTGATGAAAGATCTGTCAATGTTATTCTTTTAATTCCTGCTTTGCAGGTGCCAAAAAGGCCGTACACAGCATCTTTGCACTGCTAATTTTAAAATGCGTATCCAACAATTCAGTAAAGAATTGCTCAACATCTTTGTGGCAGTATATTATTGAAAAATTCGATAAATATATGTAATATAATTATGGTTAAAAATTGAACATAGCCTACTTCAGGACTTAGGATAATTATATGTAATGAACTGGTAATTAAACTCAAACAACAAAAGTCTGAGTTCTAGTTATTCAAAAGCTGAAACTTGTTGTTTGAATTTACAAAGCTTCAATGAAAATTATGTATCGTAGTTTGTGTAAAGTCAGAACTAGGACAAAAAATATACTATTTGATGACCCTCAATCTAGTCATTTCAACACAGATATAAAAGAAGGCATATTTAGACGGACGTCAGTGCATCACGCTATTCTTTCAAGTACTTTCTCGGTACTGCCATGGTGACGACCAAGGCGAAGTTGAATCGTTTTTACGGCTCCTCGTGGAATCTAATCATTTCAGTATTCACTTTCTAGATGGAAACATCATTCACGATTTTCCCACTTTGCAAATGCTAATAGTAATAATGACGCTAAACAGCAAAAAATTAAGCAACTTGATTTATGTAAGTTACACTTTATTAAAGTTAAATATCATACCCGTTGCTGAGAATACAAGAAAACTAACGAAATGAGGCTCATTACAAAACATCGTTTTGCATTCGCAAAATTAGCACCGCTGACGGAAATGCTTGTTATCACAGACAAATTACTACTCTAACAATGATAAGCTACAGAATTATATATGCTATTCCGTAAATGATAGCTACCATTAAAGGAATTCTCGTAACAAATGGTACCAAATGAGATGCCATCTGCGAGCATGGATATTGTGATTCATCCTGAAAAAAAAAGAAAAGCAATTACTTATTTATCAGTAAGATGAAAAATCCACATGACTTATTTATAAAGCGAATGAAATTATGACCCAACACATGATTGATAAAATTTGACAACGTAACAGAAAGTAGCTGTATCATATAAAATTGGATGCCTGAAAGACTCCTGGAAAAAGTCAAATGAAAAAAACAGAAGATTAATTTTATGATATTAACTATCATATTTAAAAGTTAACAGAATTTTATAGATTTATCAATTTCAAGTTACATATTTTTCGTAAATCAGTGAATTTGACCTCAACAGAATGAATACATTTCGACCGCAATTTACGTTGCCTTGCATGGATATGTCGACACTTCCTATCGCCAACATCATCAGCAAATGAATCCGCTACATTTGTGCTTGCAGTTATCTGTTGCTTGTCTAAAGCGTTATCTATCTGCAAGTAATTAAATGCTAAATCTTGATTGGATGATATGTAAATATAAATTTTTACCATGCTCGAAAATTAAATTACTCATTCCGGCCAGATCAAAAATCAATAGCCATATCATCAAGATTTCTTTTAAACTGCCTAAAATGTGTCAATTACTTTCTTATCCATTAATCTTTAACTTTAAAACTCCAAAGGTAAGATTTTAACCTGGCTGAATATAGTCGTAAATTCGGGTGGTATGGAGAGTGGACATCGTGTTTCGTCATAGCAAACAGAGAAACTCGATGGTGGATTGCTCTGTACAATAACAACTAACAATAAATTAGTATTTGGAACCCAATGAGCATACATTTTTCTGGAAGCAAAACATATTATTAGTGCAGTATTACAAATCGAATTCATAAAAAATCCAATTAAGCACACACAATAGAATAGTTAACGTACACCGCGCATTTAGCTGGATTATGTTTGCATGGTCGTTCGACTAAATTATGAGCAGTTAGCGCTGATGATTTTGGCATTTCCCGTCTCGATCCATTGCCTAACCAATTCTCTATGCCCCAATTTGCCAAATAGTACTTTGCCGCTTTATCGCATGAAAATGTATCGGTGTCACCAACAAATGTTGCAGTATATGCTAAAAAAGCACATGCTAAATGTTTTTTTGAATTTTTTTCTTGTTTAAATTCCATCTGGTACCATAATCCCATCTTTTGGTGCATACTGAAGTCCTAAAATACAACTCAATTCTCGCGGAAGACTACCGCCAATAACAATATACAATGAGTTTATCAAAATTGAACATCAAATTGGGGATTAATCATCTGACAGTAGAAATTATATATATTAATTTAAAGATTTAAATGAAACCATCAACGGAAGGATGTATCAATGATGTCAATATTTGAATGATAGCGAAATTTTGCAACAGAGCTAACAATCGACTCCAAACCCGCAATAATAATTCAAACACCGCATTAATCTGAAAGAAAGCTTTACTTTTAGTTTATTGGCAGATGATATCATACTGGAATATACATCTCATTTTCGAGTTTTTAAAATTGTGCATATATCCAAAAAAGAAAAAAAATTGGTACTTTGCATGCAATATCTTATTACACCTTACCCTAAAAGCAGCACCAGCAGCATACATTACCATTTCATCCCGTTTGCAGATTGCTTGATAATCAACAAATGTTGTTCTGTAAAAGAAAAAAAAAAACTATTTTAATTTTTTATTTAATTTTAATCAATTAAACAAGCACTTTCGAGCAGGAATTCCGCTCAAATATTTCCGGTAATAGGAGACTTCAGAAATATTGAGCATTATTAAGAGTACAAAAATCTATCAAAATTTTCCAAAATTTTTTGAGCGCACTCAGTATAATAGTTATTCTTTAGCAACAGCGTCATTGTCCGTTCTGTAATTCGATTCACTGACCCAAACCAATGTCCTAACAAACCGAAATTTTTCGGGATTGCTGTTTCGTATCCAGGAAATCCACTATTGCTACTCATAGAAGTATTCAAACTACTGTAAACGATATACGCATGCTCATCCAACAAAAAACACAATCGGCGCTCATCCTTCAAAAAATATCATTCCACTGTTATTCAGAAAAGTATTTAATACATATAAAAATTTTAACAAAAATTATTAAATCCGTATAAATTTTCCAGAAATTGAAAACTGTTTTTGGAATTTGTAAACTTAATTCGTTATCAATCTAAAAAATAATATAACGCGAATTTGTTCACCTGTGGTCCACAACCGAACCTTTTCATTACTTTTGTCATATATTCGAGCGTCAATTCTAATCCCACCACACCAATTAATGCACCATCAATGCCTATTGCTTTAGTGACTGTTAGAAGAAGCGAAGCATTTTCTGAACGACCATATGCTGATTGCGTCTCTTTTTCATACCACAGATGAGCTAAACAAATGCTTCAAGTAGATGACTTGATCCGAAAACATTTTCTTTTGCTAACAAAGTTCGCTGATACATACTTTCCCTGTTTACATCAACAATCAAACGGCCTGGCATCCGCACACTACGTTGAAAGTATTGATCTTCACTGGAACGACGATTTAAATCTTTGATAAAATGCTGATAGATTCTGAAAAGGATATGCATATACCATTTCAATTCAAAATCTTAGATATATAAGGGAAATCCACTTGAATATCAAACCAATTATTTGATGGATCCAGGTCAACCAAATTTCCTGTAAATTAACTTATTCTACTTGTGGGTTAATCAGGAAGTTTTTTCACAGCCATATTAGCTCAGGCTAGTGAGGTTCCATGAGCTAGTACTAATATTTCAGAACTGGGTCACGTTGCAAAGTCCAATGAAATTTCTTAAAAACTTCTGCAACATTTTTTACAACACGTCGACTAATCAGGCTAAACCACAGTTCTAAACACACATTTGCTGCTTCGGCATTGTTTGAGCAATAGTAGCAGTTGATGCTGGTTTTGGTATTGACGCGGTTTCTGATTCCATCTTTGAGGGCAAGTTAGGATTGACATTTGTCAAACCATCCGGTAATTCATCCCAATATTTAATCAAACCCGAAGCAGTAGCAAACCAAACAAGGTGAATTTGCTTTCTGTAATAAAGACATTAACAGTAATTTTAAAAGTGGGACTACTAATGTAGTGTACTAGTTATAAACAATAAATACTCAAAACAACAATGAACTATAAGCATGAAAATTGCAAGTATTTTCATGCTTACTTTTTATTGTCCTTCCAGTTGATATCCCACAAATTTGTCAAACCATTTGTTACTTTCATATCAAAGAGAAAACGATCAATGAGTGGCTTTCGGTATTCACATTGCTTGGGTAGACGTCCACTTTCACGCATTTTTCGGACATGTTCACGAAATGCATCTTCAGGAGTTAATTGCGCTTCACGATCGCTCAATAAGCAATAACGCCTTAAAATAGAAATATTGTTCCGGAATAATATGAAAAATGTTAAACAGATAGTTCGTCTGTATTTCATCAAATAATCTTTTAATAACACCAAGAAATTAATTATCAGCAGGAACCAAAAAAAAAAAAATCAGACCAGGTGGGATGCATCAGCCAGTTTGGCATGTCATACCATAACAGTTTTACATCACCATAATTCATTTCTTTCTTCGGTTTTATACGTTTCTCGTCACCTTTCGCTACTGCTAATCCAATACTGCAATGATGAGGATATATGCCGTTTCGAACATCCAGCTTCATATTCAGTTGAAGGAGAAAAGAAAAACATTAATACTTATTCGACTGATCACTGTGTATAAACACTTTTTTGAACTCCTTTTTTAACCCTTTTGAATTTTAATAAAAAAAAACTTTCATTTTGTGTAAACAACGAACTACCTCAGATTTTCTAAATCCGACGATTTTCAAAAACTATTAATTTATAGCAGACAACAAAAAAAGACATACGTAAAAAGTGACTGCTTTAGGCATTCCGAATAATACTTGTTCGACTGACGGTACACACGTTCCTGCAGTCAGCTTACGAATCATTCATAACTTCATGGAAATAAACAATTAACCAGTAAAAAATGAATAAGCTTACTAAGTTAGCCGTTGCATATAATACATCCAAAGCATGTGTTTTGTCATTATCACAATTAATCATCGAGTTACGCATCTGAAATATTAAATCAAAAATTTCATTCTCAAAATAAGCAATTAAGTGAACCAGTGCAGTGTGCAGAAAAGAACTTATCTTTTTCTAATTTGCTTTTTTTCAAGAAGAAACAATTCTAAAGCAATAAACAATCGAACAAAAAGCAATAAATGCACAAACAGCACAAAAGCACAAACACAAAATGTGCAAGGACTAAATGGCACAAACACAGAGTGTGCAAGGACTAAATGGAAATTTCAGAAGGCAAGGAAGTACAAAACACAGCTTTCATATTTTCTCATAAAATTAACTGAATAAAACTACAACGTTCAAAAGAGAGAGGGAAACCACAAACGGAAAAATATGGCATGCAATTAATTGTATAATAGAGAGAAACGGCATAGAATTTTACCTCACTAGTGTCACCATAGTGTAAACGATTCTTTATTGATAAATGATCATTTAACTAAAAAACTGCCAGTAGATATGTAAAATATTATTAATAAGAAAGAGCTAAGAAGCGCAAGAAGTACCCTGCTTATCAAGCATTCGAAGTTTATCATTTTAAAAACTGGAAAAAAAACTAACCATTTGTTGGTTCTGAGGCACTTCTAGCTCCAGAATATCAATATTGTTGTAATTCAACTTCATTTGTTTGGTTTCCGGATCCTGTAAAACCCATATAACTAGTATGGAAGTTAATCCTAATATGGACCTTTGTTTTTCACTATAGTAATCTGAATATCAAACTTCTGAAGGAAGTATTGAAAAATTATGGTTTTTCCATAAGTCAGTGCTCTTCATCCTGTTTACACTTACCATAGGACGCATTTGTGGGTGGAACATCACAAAACCATTATTATCCAGCATAAATGCATAACTTCGACTTCCAAACTATAAATTTATAGATTTCCTAAATCGGAAATAGGAAGAAAATTTGAACTAAATCGGAAAAAGATTTGAACTCATTAGTGACATTATTCCGATTACTATTATGTTTGTGAACATAAAAAAGTTAAAAATTGATTTCTTTAACCCGCAGCGCACACCCAGGGAATCTCGGAAACTATATATTATATTTTTAAGGATGTAATACTACTTACATTTATAGTATGGATCAGTTGCGCTAACTCAGTGATTGGTACACTAACTGCAGCAACTCCCATCAACTCTTCATCTTGAATCACAGGGTAACTTACCGTTGTAACCAACATTTCTGTCTAAAATTAAGAAAAATATCTTTGATTATCGTTAATTATCGAACTATTCTGAATCCGAATCCGCTTCTTAAAAGATTTAATAAGTTGAGAAGATCAAAAGGATTGGATAAAGGAGAAAGGCTAAAAAAACAGCTTGATTACCTTCAAAAATTCTGAACATGTTTCCCGGAGTCATTCAAGTTCACGGTCTTCTGCATCTAAGCACTAGAATTATAAACACAAGGCCCCCATTATTAAAGGGATTATTGCCTTGTCTTTCTAATTTCCCAAAATAAAAGTGACGCAAATCGCAATATGATTTACGCAAACTCGCAATATGTTAAGAGTTTCCAAAATTAATTTCTGAAAGATGACAAACAACTAACCCTTGGATCCACACGTTTGATGCGAGATTTCTGGAAAATACAAGTATTCAAATCAATGAGACACGGTTTGGTCAGTTTATGAAAAACATAAGCAACTGGAAGAAAAGCTTCAATGCAAAATCTAAAATTAGGACTTACTTTTTTTACTGGGCTTTGATTGATTGTTAGCTAAAAAAAATGTATTTATTCACAGGGGCCTAATATCTATATTTTACTATGTAAATTTTCTATATCTTCATCAAAACCTATATTTTTCCAGATTTTGATGAATATTCATGTATTATAGAAAAAAAGAATCCGCATCTTTCAAAAAAAATAAAGTTGAGGTTTCTTAATATTTCAAAAATTTCAAATAAATGAACAGTATGAATATTTATCATAAACATCTCCGTATAAAGTAAAGAACAATCAAGTTTATACCAGCCGCTCCTTGTATATACCACTCCAAATGGCATCCTTTTCACCAAAACTTGCACCATGCTTACCGACCGGCCGACTTAGTACTTTGATGTAATGCTAGAAATCAAATAAATCTTTCAAATATATTCTTAAAAATTTTGAATTCCGTATAGCTAGTTAAATCGATTAATAAAAATAATAGTAAATAAGTCATCAAACAGCAGAGGATTAAAACAGTTGATCCGATTCTGGCAGAAGCTATAAATAGAAGGCAACAAAACTGTAGAGTGGGCTTATTCTTTAGTTGAAGTAAATTTACACTGATAGCTTTCGACTAGCTTCTTACTGATTATAAATATCGCAGTTATAATAGGTGTCAAAGGTAACACTGACTATTAGCAACTTTAGATACCTGAACTTTCTCTTGTACGTCAGCCAAATTACTTATATGCACCATGAAACCTTTGTTTGCACAAGCCATCCACTTCACCTGTGTCACATCTGTTGCCTCTTCCCCAATGAGAAATGAAAAGAAGCGAACCTACAATTATCATTTAACTGAACACAATTCTAAGAATTGAAATTCGCAGGCTTGTTAAATAAGATTTATACAGTGAAGTTTACGATGGTCATCCAAAATAGGAGGTAACCAATTTGGAATTTCGGAAAACTATAACAGAATATTGTAAACATCCGGCAGATAATGCTGAAATGATAAAGTTACTCACCGATTTATTTTTATTGTACAACTGGAAAACCTGTTTGAAATAACTGGGTGCTCCATCAGTAATTAACATAATGATGTCGTTGCAACCAAATTGTGCTTCCTTTCCCGTGTAATTATACATCTATAATAAAGCCATAATGCCTTCAATATCGACATTTCATGAGGCTTTGTTAGATGTTTCGAGTTTCACAAAATCTTCATCCAACTTCTTCGCCTTGATTTTCCATCTATTTCTTCAGTAAAGAACAACAATATCTATGAATCTAAGAATCTTGAACTTTACTCCAAGAATATGCAACTTTATTACTTCATCCCACTCCATCCTATTTTAAATCAATATTTAGAAATCGGGATTGATAAAGAAATAAAATTTTCAATTATTTTGAACTCACTGTGTTATCCGACTTGATATTCAGTTATAATTCAAATTTTTTAAAATTCAAATTCAAATTTCTAGATCTATAAATATGTTAATGTTATTCGCACACTAATGTTAAAGCGCCTCTATGAAGTCTCTAAATGTTCAACAGCACTATGGACAAATACATAAAGAAAAGCAGTACATGCCAAAAATCAGCAGCCAGCTGCTCAGTTTTACCTTGCAAGGATAAGCTTAAACAAATATTATGTAGCTCATAGTACCAAACACAACTACTGATAGCCAGCACTTACTGCCTGATAGAGATAATTCGGGACCACAAGGATATGATCTTGAACAGCGATGTAATGAATATCAGCAGGTAGTACACCACCAGCTAGCTCCCGATGCATTGCCAATTCTTCAGTTGTCGTGAAATTGACCGATCCGGGAAGCTATATTTGAATGAAGCACGAAAATATATCAACAAAAAACAGGAACGGAAAACGCGATATTCCTTTCAAGCCAATTAACTTTGTAAGATTATATTGTTAATGACATGAATCTATCTGCATCCAAAAGCTTGTAAATTAATAATCTCCCATCTTCAAGATTATACGTCTCCAAAGGCTACACAACAAACATCGTTTAATATACAATTAATGTAAGTTAATACTCTAGTGCTAGCAAAACAGTTTGCAAATAGCAAGCATATGAATTATTTATAGCAGAATGTAAGCCTTACTCTCTTAATTTTAAGCAGTTGCACAACAAGCACATCAAACATAAAGCCAAAGCAACAAGAAAATTGAACTGAATATCTCAAAATCAATTAGTTTGCAAATGGGAAAAATTTCAGGAAGAAAAAACTTACTTTCATCAATGTTTCGAAGGCTTTAATCAAGCCTTTTTCATATTCTGCCTTACCTTCCGATGATATACCACTCAATCGAGCTCGTAGCATCTGAAAAATTATGCCAATAATGTCAAATATATTGCCATGCAACTCAAAGAGAGTACTGAAGATAAAAAATTTTGGAACTCAACTATAGTACTAAAGATACAAAATTTAATTCAAGTATCAGCTAAAATAAGAAAATAATCATTTACTAAAACCATAAGGTTTAATTGAAGATGATAAACTAATTAAAAGAGATTGATAAAAAGAAAAAGGGAAAGTGAAAATTCACAAATACCTTCTTGTTGCGAATTGTTGCTTGCAACAACCCGGCCTTTTCACTACAGTTATCCAAGAAACCAACCATTTTTGAGAACTGCAGGATAATTTTATCATTAAAAATAAAGGCATGGAAAAAATTACCTATAGAAAGTTCAGCCTTAAATTCAATCTCAAAAGTAAACGGATGAAACAGTGCTAACGAGTAATATGTTGAAAAAATCATTGTTGGAGAGAGTTTCCAATATTGCTTCCACAGTTTGTTTGGCTATTTCGAATCTTCGGCCAAGCATTGAACCAGACATATCTAACATTATAATTACATTCTTGGACAATGTCGCAGCATTTATGTACCTGAAAGCAAAACAGAAATTTACGATAAACGAAAAAGTAATAGGGCAACATCATAAATGCATCAAAAAGAATTGTTAAGAAGACACAAAAGTTTTCAAAAATTAGAGACTGAATAAAGATCGTGACGTGAATTTTTACGGTCTCCAAGTACAGTAAAAAAGTGAAATAATTTCATTCCAATAAAAAAAAAAAAAAAACTGTAATAGAACATATGCAATTATCATGTTATGACTTTTACAAAAATGTTTATGTTTACCATTCTGTATTCCTGCAATCGAACAAATCAAGTTTTTCCGCACGATTGTCCCATACCCATGATACTGCTGCAAAATTAAGCAATCAATCAAATGACTTGCAAAATCAAAATGAAACTTTAACTATGCAAATACACACAGTTATGTGTAGTTAAGTTAAATTTAATAACAGCTCATAATATTTCTGAAAGTGACAATGTAATCTCAAAAAAAAAATATCTTCCGATACATCATCGAAAACAAGTGTATAAATCGATATCTACCTGGATAATAGCGCATAAATCCAGATTCCGAGCAAAACATCTGAAAAGCGAGGTCACCCGTTTCTTCTTGATTTGCTCGGTATAAATCGTCGATATCAGACCAATCTATTTTTAACAGCACTTCCGGGTCTACAAAATGTGATCAATTTTATCTTATTTGTTTCTGTAAGTTTGAAATAAGCAAACTTAGTTCATAACCAATTAAACTCCAGCATCACATAAAAAAAGAGCGATACAAAAGGTCTCAGTTTATCGGCAAGAACAAGCAACCAATTCGTAGATAAAGTGTTCCTCCATACATTGATTTATTCAAGATACAACTAAATGTGGAAGAATTCAGCTCATAAAATAAGCAAATTTTTATAACTTTAAAATATTCAACTAAGCTACTGTCTTACTTCGGTCATAAACCGGCGTTGGAACATGGACGGCAGAAGAATGTGAACTCGTTGGAATTCCGTACAAATTAGCGTTCGGTGTTAAATTAAATTGTCGTGTACTGTTTACCTGCAAAACACACCCAGAAAAGAAAAGTGATGATAAGAAGTTAAATTAGGTTACAGTGAGAACAGAGTCAAACCAATTTTAAAATGAAACAATTCGATCTTTCTCGAAGTGATTAAGCAACAGAAAGAATAGAAATTTCTCTACATGTGTTTCAGTTTTTTCTGACTTCAACTCTCCAAACGGTATTTTTTGGAGTCCATTTACGTTTTACATAAGTCTAGTAATCGAGAATAGGAATTTCGACAAATTACTTCGATCACACTAGCAGTATGATCGTGCACATACACTCGCGCGGCATCAGTTTCTTGCTTAGCTGCCATGAAGCGTATGAAGTGAGCGCTCGTCGGATCATTTACATCGTGCTCAGTCAGGTTGACCAGATTACGTGATTCCAGCGATACTTTTGCTTCCTGAGTTTCAAATTCAATTTAAACTAGGATTTAAATCCAGACAACGTTCTGATTCAAATGGAATTTAAATCATTAGCTCATTCAACATATTTCATTGCAGCTATCTACGTAGTCTAATTAATTTAATTCGTTTGTTTTGGACAACTCGAAGTTCAAATGATAATTTTCAATTAATCTTCGATACATATTTTATTCGCACAGTTGCCAAATTTGAAAATAATAAACTTACCCATGCAGCTTTAGCACGTCGCTTCAAATATGCTTCGACTGCATTCTTTGCTTTTTTCAGTTCTGTTCGAGGATCAAATATTTCAACTTCACCGTAATTTTTGTACATCTGCAATGGTTCTGTTTTGATAAAACTGATTTGACATCGGTATATTTGCTTAGTATTATTATTTCATACTTCACGTAATATTTGAAATCATGAAATTGAATCCTTTACAAAAAACGTAAGTTGAACCAAACTTTAGATCCTGAATCTCTTAATTGTAACTGCAAAGAAGCAGTTAGAGAGATGAAAACAATAAAAATAACCGTTCTCCCACATTATGAAAATGCTATAGTTAAAAAAAAGATCATGGAAAGCATACTTCAATGATATCAGTTTCTTTGGTGGCAACACTAAACATTTCTTGCAGATGCTCGCTCAAAAGATTGGCCCATTTTTCCACGCTGCAGGAATTTTAAAACTCAATTAACTTGAAAAGTTCAGATTTGTTGATAACCTCAAGATGAAAATTATCAAACGTGGAATTTTTTTTATGGATGAATCTTAACATAATGATATGAAAAAAAACTATTCGAAAATAAGTGAAAATTACTCGGATGTAAGATCTTTTGTCAGTAAACCACAGTGTAGTTGTAGTAACAGCAGCAGTACTGATGACTTTCTGTTCACTGTTAACTGCGAAAGCATTATGACTGAAACTGATAGTATTCATATCCGATATTTTTTCCGAAACAGTAGTGCACTCACTTTTCTTTAATGGTTCTAATATCTTTCATTTCTCTTTTACCTACCTAATTATACAGCACTCCGCAATTTCCATTCAAGTTTTTTTTTTTTTTTTTTTTGTTTAAGACGCTAAGTAACTTGATTTAAGTTAAATATTGTTGGTTGATGATAGAGCCTTAACATGACCAAGATTATCATTAAATAACAGATTATCATTAAATAAATTATCATTAAATTAAAAAGAATAAGTTACTCAGGATAGGGGAAACTGTAGGCATATAAGGGTGAATAAATGAATGAATGCCTAAGGAGTAATTCGAAATTTAAAGTTATTCCACCCATCTGTCAACTAAATTTCGTGAAGTATGAAAGTTTGTTGGAAAAGCAATAGCTGCTTTCATTTTCAGCTTTAAAATGAGCTGCTTTCTTCGAATCGATTTCTTCTAGATGTTTGTAACAGCAGTGCAATGCACCCAATGTTTGATACCACAAACAACGCCCACACTTACTCGAATTAATGTAATTTGATTGTATGCTGTCCCGATGGCACCCACTTACGTAACCAAGTCATCTAACTCAGCCGTAACCTAATCCGATGCTGCTTTTTTCTAGGCCATAGTTACCTTTAATAAATGAATAAAAAAATTTTTTAAATTTGCGTCTTAATTTGAGAAAAAAAAAACAAAAAAGTCCAATAATTTAATTTTTTACTGTTTGCTTTAAAAATAATGATTTGATTTTTTATGCTTGATTTAATTATGATTTAATTTATTATTTGCTTAAAAAATGGCCTAATTTATTGCTTAATTTATCATTTGCTTTAAAAAATACACTGAAGCACACAATCTCCCACACAGTTTATGCTAAAAGAAAGGAAAAATTCAGTCTGATTTTAATGTTTTGATTTCGATATTAAATATTCTCGAAATTTTGGTAGAACAAATGTATTTTCAATTGGTATCATTGTATCTCCTCCCAGATTATTTCTTCACATTGACCAACTTCTGTGTGTTTGATCTTACGAAAATACCACATTTCATTGACTGAAGTAATTGTGAGATCAAAAGCGATTTATTTTGAGACTACTGTTACCAAGAAAAAGTACATAAGAATGCCAGTTATCAGGACTGTTATATTTTATTCTAATCGGACAGTTTAGTTATCTCCATACATCTAATTATTTCCAGTAATTGAGATGAATAAAAGTTCTGCAACAAGCTAAATGTGAAGAGGATCGGAATGATTCTGAAGAATATTCAACACTGTTAGAATATTCCGGAGATGGTCAATTATTTAGATGATCAACAAAAACTTGAAGTGATCTTCCAGTTGCTCTTCGTACAAACCGCATGATGGTAATATTGTAGTCTAAATATTAGATGTCGTAAGTGGTGTCTTGTGATTCGTTCTAATACATCTTCCAACTCTGCTTTCAGTCTTACGGAAACCATTACTATTAGAACTTGCTATACCATCCATTCGATTATTCTGTTTAGTTTTCCTCTGCCCCTAATCTGAGTTGCCAAGCCTTGACAAGAATTAGATTCTTATACTACTGCCGGACAGTTTGCATGTATCATCTTTTTTTTTGAAATTATCGTTCAAACCTATGAACCGATAAAAACATTCTATTTGGCGTGAGACACAAAGTTTTCAAAAGTGGATTGCATTAATTCTTGTATTAATTTCATTAATTCATTAATTGTATTAATTCCAGTGATTCTGGTATTAATTCTGATGATTTTCAAAGTTTACTTGGAAATGGTGCTTGGAGTTATTTATTATATGCTTTTTGTTTGCACAGTTTTTTACTCTGCTTACAAATATCGCGAATTTTGTCGATTATCACTTAGTGGAACAGTCGCATTTGAAAAAATATTTAACTAATTTAGGAAGTCCTAAAATGGCCCTCAATTACATTGTGACAGCTTACAAGCCAACAGTGGTCACCCATGCCTTAGTTGGTAGTTTCATTGCTCCTACGGAATTGAATTTAGTGCTAGCAAAGACGAATCGCGTGGAGCTGTTTTTGGTTACTCCGGAAGGATTGAAACCGCACAGAGAATGTCCAGTATTCGGACGCATCGCAACAATAAAACTGTTCAGAGCGCCGGGCGAGGTATGAATTTCTGCTTTCTATGTATTTATATAGTTGTAATCTGAGATGAGCACTTACTAGTGTCACAAGCGGTGCCATAACATATTCGTATCCACATCGAAACACTGCAGATAAATTGTAAAGTGATGAGTTGAGACGCAGTTTTATTTCTTATCTCGATTTTGTAGCTAGGAGGAAAGTGGCTTTCGAATTTTACCCAGTGAAATTGAACCTGTTGCTTTTGTTTGCTTACTCTCCCTAAGTTTGAATCATTGATATATCACCACCCAAATCCATCAAGTAAAAGGGAACAGTGATTCTTTCTTTTGTTTGACTACAGTAACCGATGAGAAAAATTGGATGAATTATAGGATGTGGATAGTTTGTTAATCCTCACAGCGAAATACCATTTGGCTATAATTCGTTGGACGCCAACTAGCGAGTTACGTACACGAGCTTCAGGACACATCGTGGATCGAGTTGGACGACCATCGGAAACAGGAATGATCGCAACTGTTCATGCATCAGGAGTAAGATATTGATTGGTTATGTTTAATCATCAAAAAATGATGCGTTTGAAATTTTTGAATTGCAAAAGTTGAGTTCTCCTTCACTTGCGTAAGGAGACAATTATTGCCGCGTATAATTAATGACGAAAACTTCGTTGTTCACGTTCCTTGTAGTTAATGGTATTTCGTTTATACGATGGCCTTTTGAAAGTAGTGCAGTGGAATGAAGGAAAGGACCTACGTGGTTTCAACGTTAGATGTGATGATTTATACATCATTGATATAACATTTATGTCTGATCCTGGTAATCATTAATTTACTATAGAAATTATAAAGATTCAGTTAAAGTTTTATAGCTTCGCAGTTTTCGTAACAGAAACGTCTTTTTTTAATATAACAGCGATAGTATTAGTCGATTCCGGCTGAAAGTATTATATCCAGTCGGCGGATTTTATCAGTAAAGATTTCGTTCTCGAATACTAAAGAATACTTTCAGACCGTCCAACACTTGCCTACATATACCAGGATGATAATGGACGCCATATAAAAGTAGTCACCCTTAATATTGATGATAAAGAGCTCAGCTCACCCCTTTGGAAGCACGATAATCTCGAAGGTGAAGCAAGTATGGTCATTAGTGTTCCGGAACCTGTAGGTGGATGTCTTATTGCAGGTCCCGACGCTATTTCTTATCATAAAGGTAGATTTTTCTCCCATGTTGGATGTAGTTCAAGCTCATAAACAGTTTGCCATATTTTCAAGTTTATATTGAATCACAATTATGAATCCTTGAAGAAAATTTTTCGCAATGTGGCAACGCGAGGGCGATTATGTTGTAAATTTAATATGTTGTACTGATAATTAGTATCCTATCGCATTGTATTCATAACTACATTAGATTAACGGCGTTCATTGCGTACTTCTTTGATTCGGATTACACGATTCAAGTTTTACATAATTATTTGATATGATAATCATTGTTCATACACGTGTAGCAACAATAGTAAAACTAACACTGACGCAATCAACAATGAGATTCAGAATTTCGATCTAGAACTGTTTGCGATTCATGGAGAAGGTGTCTTGTATTATTAGTCTTGCTTGTCTTGTCCTCATTTCCTTTTGTTCCTTTTTGTTTACCATTTCTTTTCCCTTTATTTATCTGGCTTACTTACTCGTAGGTTTTTGGCCAGAAGCATAGCAGTAAGCTTTTAAAACTTCTAAAGATTCTTGCAGACGACGCATTCGGCACGCTATAAATTCAATCCCTTCAGGTGGCGAAGATGCCTTGCGTTATGCAGGAGTGCCTGGATCAAGACTTCACAATACTCACCCGAATTGTTGTGCTCCAGTAGATCGTAGCGGACAGCGATATTTATTGGCTGATTTAGCGGGAAATTTGTATATGTTGCTTTTAGAGCTGGGCAGAGATCAAGAACAGGATGAGAACTCAGCCGTGATTGTGAAGGATATGAAGGTTTGAATTTACATAAGCATTCCTGAACAAATGGCCTGTTGTTACATACCTTTAAATCCTTGTAAAGCGTATCTTTTACTATCCAATTACTGCTGTTATTTAAGCTTAATTGACTGGAAAAGTTACAAATATAAGTTCTGAATTTCCTCCTGGAAGTGATCTGTCATATGAAGTTATCCTGTGACGATTTTGTGATTTGAAAATTCCGATGATGGAAGACTTTACTGGGATTCACATTAAAATTTGAAGTTCCAGTCAGATGTGTCAAACTTTTCGTTTTTTTTCTTTTGCATTTATTTCAGTTAAGACAAGTTGTTAGGTTGAGTAAGGTGTGTAGTAGTGGCATATCCATAGCTTCATTTTTTATTATCTGAACAGTGTTTGCTTTCTGTCTTTCATTATTCTGCATAGGTCGAAACCCTGGGGGAAACTTGTATAGCAGAATGCTTATGCTATTTGGATAATGGAGTCTGTTTTATTGGTTCACGTTTTGGTGATAGTCAGCTGATACGTCTTAGTACAGGTTTGCTTTTTTGATAGGAAGGTATTTTGCATATAGTAAATCAAGTAATTTAAACAAAAATTCTTGGAAGTTCCATATTTCCGATAATGTTGTGTATGTAATAATGGAATCTATTCTGTTTTTTGAAAATATAGCTGACTATATTTGCATTGACAAAATCATTGCTATATTTGTCATAGTAAAAGTCAAAATTTATTTAGGAAAATAGCGCTCAACATTATCGAAAATATGATGTATTTAACGCAAGTACGGTAAACGATACTGTTCTATTTTTGGGTTGCTTCATTTCTTTTGGTTCCATCCTTTATATTTATTAAAACTTCCGTAGCTTTCGGTTTTTTTTGGTTTAGAACCACGAGCTGACGGTACCGGTTACATATCATTGTTAGACAGTTATACGAACCTTGCACCAATAAGAGATATGACAGTAATGCGATGTAATGGACAACAACAAATCTTAACATGTTCTGGAGCTTACAAAGTAAGTTTGCTTGTTTCATTAGCAAATCCTGAAATAAATATGATGGTTTGTTAATCTGTAATCTATACGTAGGCAGACCGGGCGAGCGAATAAAAGCTGAAGTTTTCTTTCGTATCATTTTTTCTCTGCTGTAATTACCTGTTTGATTCAAAGTTATGTTTTTTAGGATGGTACTATCCGTATTATTAGAAATGGAATTGGGATCGAAGAATTGGCTTCTGTTGAGCTAAAAGGCATCAAAAATATGTTTACTCTTCGTACACGTGACGATGGGTTTGATGATTATCTAGTTCTCAGTTTTGATAGCGAAACTCATGTTCTCTTAATTAATGGCGAGGAGTTAGAAGACACACAAATACCAGGTTCGCATAATTGTGCTTCATTTGATGGTACAAGTGATATTTTATATATATAGTTATATTGAATTTAATTATATTCCAGGTTTCGTAATTGACGGCGCAACCCTTTGGTCAGGCTGTCTGTTCCGTAGTAAAACAATGTTGCAAGTAACACATGGAGAGGTAATTCTTATCGATGGTGATAATATTCAAGTGTGGAAAGCTTCCAAATGGATTACACTTGTTGCTGTCAATGAAATAAGTGGTATGAATTTGTTATTGTTCTTTCGTTATGTATGAGCTAAATCAATTACTCCACTGAGGAAAAGATTCCCATTCTTATAACTCTTAAACAAAATTATGTATATGATTATATGATATAGAATAATTCAGTTAATATTACACAGAAATTCTGAGCCAATTACAGGTCAGTTGGTGGTTGCTTGTGGAGCTCTTCTGATATATCTAGAAGCAGATTCTGATGGTTTTAAAATGATCACCGAATTGGAATGCGAATTTGAAATTTCTTGTATTGACATTACCCCTGTTGGTAAGTTATTCGTCATTTATAGTGAATTTAGTAGTATTTCGAAAGAGAAGTTTGAGAAATGGAAACAAGGAGTTCACCAACAGTGGGTTCTGGAGCCACTTTTCATTACAAATTTTATTTGGCAAACATTAACTTAAACACCTTTCTTTGACTTCATTAATTTTTGACTTCTCCTCTTATTACATGTGGTCAGTGGACTTTGCAGATACAATTCCGTCATGATATAGAAATTTTTTGTTTATATTATAATTAGTCTGGGATGATTACTTTTTTTTCATTTTGAGGAAACGATGCAGGGCGTTCCGAAATTTGTGCTGTTGGATACTGGACTGATCTTTCGGTTGGGTTACGTGCTTTGCCGCATTTGGTGGAAGTAGTTCGAGAAAAAATAGCTGGTGATATGCTCTCTCGATCTATTATGTTGACCCAGATGGAAGGCCATGTTTATTTGTTGGTGGCACTTGGAGATGGGACAGTGCATTATTTTCAGATTGATATGAAAACTGGTTAGCCTGGAGTTCCTTGAAGTATTTATCTTAAATTATGTGTACGATCAGCGATCCAACTATTAATATGCTTATTTTTTCATTTGATTTTTATTTTGAATTAGATCTCACGGTTCATTGTAGTCACAGGTTATCTTTTTGTTGTCAAGAGATTTCTTGTTCTTCATACGACATGAGTAGTGGATTCACTTTTCCAGGTAGGAATAAGTGAATGTGTTTGACTTTAGGTGCTCTTTTGGATCCAAAAAAAGCAACTCTTGGGACACAGCCAATACACCTGCGCAGATTTCGGTCTCGATGTTCTTCATTTTATAACATCTTTGTATGCAGTGATCGTCCAGCAGTCATTTACTCTTCGAACCAGAAACTTTTGTTTTCCAATGTTAATCTCAGAATGGTTTCTACGATGACACCACTTTATTCAGCAGCTTATCAAGATGCCTTGGTACTTACTGATGGACATTCTTTGGTTATCGGTCAGTAATAATCAGTAATCATCATATCAATAGTGACTTTATAACACTCGATACTACAAGTCCAACCTTTATTTTTTAGGTTTTGAGATCTTTTTAGCGAATATTATGTTGGTTTCTAGTTCATTTTTTTCTGGGGTGAAATGAATGATGTCTGCAAAATTTGTTTTCCAGGCAGGATCGATGATATTCAGAAGCTTCACATCAGGACAGTTCCACTGGGTGAAAGTCCTTCTCGAATTGCCTATCAGCCAGAAACAAACACGATTGCCGTAACTGTTGAACGACTAGAGGTCATTTTGTTTTTCTTCATTTATGCAGTGTAAATGTTTCGTTTCAAACACCTAGTGAAAAAATCGACACAGCCACTTTTATTTGATTATGGGGATTCAGTGTCTATAATGGAAATATTCAACTAATACTGCCTAGTGAGGCATATGTTTAAATTCCATTTTCCTGCAGTTTGTGGATGCCATGGGAAAGCATCATTTTGGACAGTGTGCATCAAAAAGTGCAATGGAGACATCAAGTAGCCGGCTAAGTTCCATGAGGCGGGAACCCACGCCAGAATGTTTGGCTGAGGAAATGGAAGTGAGCAATTCTGATAAATTAAACACCGGTTAATTATGGCCTGTTTTTCATAACAGATGCATTCAATTAATCATAAATAATTGTTAAAATTGGTTAGGAATTGTAAATTTAAGTCAGGTATTTCGCTTTGAAATTTTTGTTATAACACTCACTATTTTTAAATGAAGTATATAATATTCTTTTGACCTCATACTTACTATGAGTGCTTTGAGATTACAGGTCAGTTCAGTTTTGTTGCTGGATTCCAATACATTTGAGATATTACATTCTCATGAGCTTGAAGGCAGTGAGATGGCAATGTCACTGGCTTCTTGTCAACTTGGGAATGATAACCAGCCGTATTTCGTTGTGGGCACTGCAGTTATCATGTCTGATGAAACGGAATCCAAAATGGTTAGTCACACAATCACTAGTTTATGCATGCCGAATATTTCAGCAGTTTCTCAGTTTAGTAAAAACTTGTAATTGCAGGGCCGAATCATGATGTTTCAAGCGTCAGACGGCCCAGAACGTATGCGTTTGGTGTATGAAAAAGAGATTAAAGGAGCTGCTTATTCGATTCAGTCTATGGATGGTATGTAAAATCGATTCTTGAAAATACTTCATTTCTTTTTTTATTCAGCACGTAGGATTAAAAATTCCAAGACTTGAAGATAGAGGAAGGAAGAACATTTTTATCATTTCTGAGATTCTAAAAAAATTTTATAACAAAAATTGTAAGAAGTGATTATGTTCAAAAATCTTATGTTCAAAACTAGACATTACAGGAAAACTAGTGGTGGCAGTAAATAGTTGCGTTCGCTTATTTGAATGGACTGCAGACAAAGAATTACGGTTGGAATGTTCAGATTTTGATAACGTCACCGCATTATATTTAAAGACGAAGAATGATTTAATATTGGTGGGCGATCTGATGCGGTCTCTTTCGCTTCTTTCCTACAAATCAGTGGAATCAACGTTTGAAAAAGTGGCTAGGTAAGGAGTTTATTTGATTGCTGCCATTTTCTCACTAATGTTTCCAGTATTATTTTATATGAGGATGCTGAAAATAAGCAAGGAATTTTGCCGTTTCATCTATCTGGGTCGTGTTCATATTTTTAAAGGTTAATTTATGTATTAATCTGTTTCCCACTGGTGAGTAATTTTATCTTAAATCTTGAAAACTTTGAAGTTGTGTTCATGCAAGATTAGTAACTTAGTCATGATTTTAAGAGATTTCATGACAAATTGGATGTCCGCTTGTGAGATAATTGATTCGGACAGTTTTTTGGGTGCAGAAAACTCGTATAACTTATTTACGGTAGTTAAGGATTCATTCACAGTGTTCAAGGAAGAAGGAACAAGATTACAGGTAATTACTGTTTTCATTACATCTGTATTCAAATGGAGATAACATTTAATGATGATCAAATTTCCCATTCCAAGTTTTTTTGCAAAAAATGTTGGAAAAAGCATTTCTTCAGGAATTAGGATTATTTTATCTTGGTGAAATGGTTAATGTGTTCTGCCATGGATCTTTAACTGCTACTCAAGATGATGTTGTGCCGCTGTACCATTCCTCGATTTTGTATGGTTCTTCCGATGGTGGTATAGGAGTTATCGTTCAAATGCCTCCAGTGCTTTACAATTAAGTTTCTTCTGATTAACTTCTGATTAATTAATTTAGGAAGTATGAAGAAATTTATGATAATCTTAATTTCCAACTAAAGAACTCTCTATTTCTAGTTCTGTGGGTTGAAAGTTAAAGTGTACTTTGATTTTTGCATTTCAGATTCTTACAGGATGTTCAGAAACGTTTGGCTGAATACACAGAAAACTGTATGCGAATTTCGCACACACAATTTAGAACATTTGAAACAGAGAAACGAAGCGAAGCTCCGAATGGTTTCATCGATGGTGATCTAATTGAGAGCCTTTTAGATATGGGCAAAGATTCAGTCGGACAAATAGTGAACGGACTTAAAATGCCTTTGTTGAACAGTAAGGATACACTATTTTTCGCAATTTTTATTTCTCTGAACTGCCCATATACAAGGTCCATGTTTGGTTGTCCATTCTTTAGCTTTATCAACATTGTATTTTTTTCTGAGCAAGGGAAATATAAAGTGTTTGCCAACTTTTTTAAAAGAAAGTCTCGCTTGTAAATACAAATTGAATAATACAAGTCCCTAAACAGTGTTGCTTTCGAATTCTCGGCTGATGTTGGGAAGTAGAGTTTGCTCAAACCTATTAGATTCGAAAGTATTTGGGTTGAAAGTTGAAAATATTTTGGCGTAGCGATAAGTTTGTGGCAGTAAGCGAGCAATCAGAAATACATTAATTGGATACATGATTTTAATAACAACGCTTGAAGTTACTATAATTTCTTCAAGATGAAGTCATGAGCTCCTTTTGGTTTCTTTTCATTTAATAAGAGCTGTAAGCTGCAAATTATACTATCCTATATTTTCGGTCACTTTCTGCACTCACTGCAAGCTAGCCAAGAAAAAAGTCTAAAATTTGGATTTAGAGGTGCAGAAAAATCTTCATGATACCTGATTAGCACCTCTTTTGACTTGACATTTCCAGTAGCACTAACCTTTTCGTTCTGTTGAGCTAAAGAGCACAGGACTTTGTTTCCTTTATATTCTAACTCTTTCAAGTATTATATCAAATAAATGTTTTATCATTCAAGGAATTACGTTACTTCCAGCGCCTTCGTACGAAACTGCGGAACAAGTCCCTGCGACGGCAGAAGATGTGTTAAAGCTTGTCGAAGATTTATCAAGGATACATTAGAGAGAAAAAATATGCCAGTAAATGGTGTTCTGTTCACAAAAAAAAATTAGTGAGGCTATGTGTGAGAGATAATTTATAGTTGTTAATCTGCCTTCCAAGTTTGACATTTTGACAGAAATTTGCCGATCTCTGTTTATTTTTGCGCGGTGGTTGTTAAGTCCTCTTCTTGCACTGCGGTAAAATGGTATGACTTTGTTTTATATTCGTTGTCCTCTCATCAGGTCTCTCTCTTTCTGCCATCTCTCAAATAATGATTGAAGTCAAGCAAGCACAAGTATAATCTTAATCTAGTATATTTTCAAAATTTTGGCTTAAAGTTTATTTTTCAATCATTTTTTGAAAATCATTTTTTTTGAAATTTCCAATCATTTTTTGAAATTTCAACCTTTGTTGAGAGACAAATATGAAAAAATTTCTCGCAATTGATATTTCCTTTCCCAGATTAAAATTTCTTGTTCAGATACAGTCCTCTTGTAATATGATGAGTTGTATTTTTCTCATTATCGTTGTCAGCTTCCTCAGAATTTTTTTATGCCTATAAATGTGAATTCAGTTGTACAAGAAGTTCTCATATTGTATGGATTTTATAAGTTACATACTGTTTTCTTTCTATCATTAGATAGTTTTATTTCTGTTGTATACTACCCTTTTTATTAAATGGATTGTGCAAAATTTTCCGTTATTCTTGCATTCAAATTGTAGAATTTTCATCTTGGATTGATGATAGCTTTATTGTACGCAAAAATTTGTTGTTTTTGAATCACAGGAAGTATAAAATGGTGTCAAATTTGTTTGCGTATTATCTGTATAGGGTGGTAAATATCGTGCTGATTCAGCTTACATTATTATGGTAGAACATCAGAACTCATGGAATAAAGGAAGCGAATGTTTCGATATTCGTAATAAAAGACCGACAAACGGTTTGGGATTCATTCTAGTCGAGGAGCTTCATAGCGTCCGGTTCATATTTCAATTATAAAGTTGATTTCTAGTCCAGTCCACGGACGGTGGTTGTGTTTAGTGTCAAATCAATTAAAGCAGATTTCTTATCGAACTGTACGTTAGAGATGTAATATTGACACCATTTTTACCTTCTGCACTCCGAATGCTCCAGTTCTGGTTCAATGCATAACAGTCTTGCATTTTACGGCGCGATATAAATTTCTTCATTGCAAAACATTTATTGTGTTGATAGCGTAACTGTTCTGTCCTTTTAATTCATGGTTCATGAGTTACTTAGGTCATTCTTCCATGCTTTTAGACTGATTGTCATTTTGCTGAGATTTCGAAAATGTCAAAAATGGGGACAATCAATTCTGATACTGATCCGGACACGGTGACGATTTTGCATCGTCGTGGTCCAGCGCAAAGGACATTGCGAACAACGGCGGTAACTTCAGTTTTATGTTAAAGATAAGCTATATATCATAAGTGGTTTCGTACTGGCTTCCGTGCTGTTGTTTATTATTTTTTCATTGATGATCTGGTAACAGTCGTCGAATTGGGCTGACACTACCACATGTTGCATATTTGCACTCAGCATAGACAGTATGCACTGTTCCTTATCTATGAAAGTGTGTATTCGAGAATTTGTTCAAGCTTCTCAAATAGATTGTGCACTTAAGATATTTTGTAGACTGGCAATAATTTTATCGAGTTAATTTTGTGTGGACATATTCTTTTGTTACAGGAATTGAACGCCGCACAACGGCGCGGAATGGCTATTGAGACGTCGAAGAAAACGATGGCCGGTGGTAATAAACAACATCATGCGACTAAAAATACTGCGAGGTTATAGAGTTCTCACTGGTTACTACATATCTTACTTAAAAAATTCTAACAAAAACTAGTTGCTTCATTATTGGGAGATTGCATTGCAAAATGTTTGGTATAAGACATAAACGATCTGTTATTGACGGTCAATAAATTATTGCATTCTGATACATTCCCAGTTATTATCTAGAAATCGTTATGTACATCAAGTTGCGTCATTAGAGCTAGGTTCGTTTTCATTGAAGATTGGATGAGGAAACTGAGGAGTTACATCATGAGCGTGTTTCACTAACACTTGGCAAAGTAATGCAGCAGGCGCGACAGACCAAGGAATGGACACAAAAAGATCTGGCTACTGTACGTGTTTTTTTTTCTTGTAGAACGGATTCGGAAGAACATTTTAAACTGTGTTTTTTCATGTTTTGGCTTTATTCATTTCAGCACATCAATGAGAAGCCGCAAGTAGTGGCGGAGTATGAAAATGGTAAGGCTGTCCCTAATCAGCAGGTAATCCTCATCAGTTTGCCTCTGCATGGTTTTTTTTTTTCCATTAGTCTAGTACTTTTACTTCTTAATTTTTTTATATACTTGCATTAAAAAGAAGCTGATTTAGTCCTTCTTACAGATTCTAGCTAAAATGGAACGAGCGCTAGGTGTGAAGTTGCGTGGTAAAGATATGGGTCAGCTACTGGTTAACAAAGTCGTACCAGTTAAAAAAAAGTGAAGACATTTAGAAACAGAATTGGTTGTTGGTATCGCTAATTTCTACAAGAAAAGTATATGTTTTAAATGAAATGCATTATATTGTATTCGGTTGTTAATATGGAAAATTTGTCTTTTTCTACTCAGCATTTTGATAACCTCTTAGCCTAGCTCTTCCAATAGCAATGGATAAAACCTGATATTTTTCTATCGTTTTCTTATAATTTCATGAAATTTAATTCTTTCTTATAATTTGATGAAATTTAATCGGTGTGTTGGGTCGTAAGTGGTCAATTTATTTGAGATGGTATGTTTTATATATATATACATTTATGTATAAAGCAGACATTCTTCAAGATGGTGCTTTAGCGGTACTCGTGAAAAAGCTACTTTTAAAATATTGGTGAGTCTTCACTGATCTCTTTAATTTTTCAGCGTGGAATGGAATTGAAGAAGGGGAAGATTATAACTGGCAACATAGGTTCTTTTGCCGATCACTTCAGACATCTTTCAGACATTGCAAACATTGTTCTTTTGCCGATCACTTCAATAGTTTTTTATCGCTTTATTAATGTTCAGACATGAAAATTAAATAACTGAGGTAGTAACTCTCAGTTCGTGAGTCACGAGCAAATTTCCCCCCTGCGGAAGTTTCCAGTCGTATGCTTTATTTATTCAGAATTACACTTCATATATTCATTACGTGTCTCCTCTACTTGTTCTGCTCAATCTGTATTGGAATGTTTATTGCATGAATTTTAAGCTCGGAAAAGGCTGTTAATACTAGAAGGCCGTATTGTAAGTGGATTTCGGACTTTTTTTGGTCGTTTCAAAGCTGTTACTGATATTTTATAGGGGACATGTTTGTGGATTTTGTGCATGAATTTATCAACTCGGAAGTCCTTGTGTTATCAGTATTATACGTAGTCCGTGTGCTATCATCATTATACAGCAACAACTTTAACGTTGTTAAATTTTTTATTATTTTCTGCTCCTACCTTTCTCGCCATGATAATACTGTCGAAGAATAGTTTGAACAATTTTAACACTATTCAGCGTTGGAAGTTATAGTTTTGTCGGCTTTAAAGCTTTGTTAACAGTGCATCGTAGACGGGTTCAGTGCATCGTAGACGTTGAAAGTTTGAAACTAGGCGCTGGCATGAAAGAGACGTGGCGGAAATCAAATGTCGCGTTTCCGAAGAATGGTGAATTATACAGATATAGTGGTGGGCAGTAACAGATCAATTGCTAATGTGAACCTGAAGAAATGTGAAAACATTCTATAATATAGATACAAATTTTTGAAAATTACTGAGTGATTTGGGATGTTTGTTAGAGACCTGAGGCTGTATCATCGTCATGAAGAATTAAAAAAGCTAAATTATTCATGATTTCATTCCCATCATTGTCGTTTTCGCAACACCATTTCTGTATTTCCTACCTTTTGACACTCGTACAAGATGGATCTGATTAACGTTACTTGGAATTAGGATGTTCAGCAAAACAAGGGGAAATGCACAAGAACAAAAATCCTTCAGATAATATTAAACCACTTAAGAAGAAAAAAACGAATCCTCATTCTTCAGTAGTCTTGTGAATGCCTACCAAAAAAACGATACATAAATTGTGGGAGCTGTTACACTTGGTTTATGAGTATTATAGCAGAATTTGTATGAATAAAAAGCAAATAGAAATGAAATTTCATGAAAGCGGAGCAATAACTTTCTGTATTACAACTTGAATGATGTTTCAAATTATCAGAGTGTATGAACATGCCTAATTATTCGAGATACTCTCCAAATAAGTGTCTCTGCAATGAATAAACAGGCGATGCATGCATATAGCTATGTCTTGCTGATGACAAAAAACGTAAGCCCGGCAGTAAAAGTTTACAAATGATGTATATATAATTATTTGGCAGAAGCAGGGATCAGTAAATTTTTTTAAACATTAATTTGTCTGAAAGCAGTTACGCTAATTGCTAACATTTGTTTATTGCCGACACATGCAATAACATCCGTCATAGATGAAGGCATTTAAAATTGTTCCATTAGTGCTTTCATATATCAGTTTTAAGAATAAAGTATTCCCCTTACTCACATTACCGTTTAGCTGTTTTTTTCTTTAATCTCTTCAATTATTATTTCTAAAATTACCGCATCTTTGTTTTCACAAGTTCGATGATTAGCGTGTTCTTCAATCCAACTGAACTTCTACATTTAACCTTTCATATCTCAGTCCATGATCAGCAGTTAGTTTCTCGTGAGACTGTTCATCGAATAAACTTGCGTTCATTTTCATTAGTACGTCACTTCTTTGTATGATATGCTTATCATCAGTTATTTAATGCCATTTTTATTGCTCTATTTTCTCTCCATGTTTTTTTAAATCAACTTCGCTTACTAATTACTTCTTTGTTCTTTCAGTTCCTGAAGTCCCATCCAATAAAAGGATTCATTTTACAATACATTCCCATGATTTTTAACGCTAGTATAAACACACAAGTTATGGGTAAGATTTTATTCTAAAAGTATATTTCAAAAATGATTTCCTAAAACAAGATGGTTTCAGGCCCACTAATGATCCTTTCGCTCAGGATGTTCAGTAGATTTTGATAAAAATTAAAATTCAAAAGGGTTAATGTCAAAAAAAACGAATTTCACTGGAGAATTCATCTATTCATTAGAAGAAGTACTCAACAAATTTAAAACAAGAAAACCAAATGCAGTGTATATGTTCCTTAACGTCCCACCAAAACTTCTAAGTTTAACAACTTCTTCAATCTGATTCATCGCTTACGCACACCTCGCAAATTCCCAATTTAACTATTTCATCACTTTTTCTATAGCGAAACTGGATGGAATTCGTAAATAAGATCACTAAGATTAATATTTCCGTTGGATAAACTTCAAAAGCAAACAAAAAATTTATAATCAGAAATGCAATAATTATTACGAAAGATGCAAATGAGAGTAACAAAATACAAATGATAGGAAGTGATAGATAACAGTTGCATCAGGAAAGTGGTCGTAATGAATCTAAACGTGAATCCATTGTTGTACTATGTAATATATGGAGCGATCCGTGGCTACTTGCATAGTCTAAAGAGCATTATAAATTTTTTATCTATTCTTTTCTCAGTTGTCTATGAATTCAAATTGCACTTTCAGTCTATCAAAACCTTGTACTTGAAAAGGAAATAATTCTGTATTAGACAGAAGCGATCCAATGCTGGATATAATTTCTTAGCCAACTTCGATTAAAAGCTCATTCAACGAAAGAAGACTATCTTAATTTTCGTATTTCGCTGAAATATCACCCTAGAATAATAACTTTTCCTGACAGATTTTCAAAGCTGGTAGAAAAAGTAAGAAGGGAAGCTATTCATTCTCGTCGTAAATTTAAATATTTGTTTGTTCCTCATGACTCCATAAATTCTAGGATGCGACATGGAACGGATATTGTTTATACTATTGCCTCATATTGCTAATGCACTGTTTCCGCTGACTCGAATGCAAAGTGTTGCAGTCCAGGGAATACTGCTTTGTGAAGGCAGGCCACTGCCTGATCATCAGATAATTCTCATCGATCACGATAGTTCGTCGTTTCAGTAATCGTCATTTGTAAAATCATTTCATAATTTCATAAGCGTATTTTTATGAGATACTTTTTGTGATTATCCCATTAATTTATTAAGGCAGAAAAATATTATAAAATTTACCCGACCTTCTAAGATCTTTACAAAAAAATAAAAAATTATAAATCAATTTTGAATCGTTCGTAATTTACGGGTCTAAAAGCTTTTGTAAGATCTACTGAATAAATCTGCGTTTTTCCAGCAAAATGTACCTTAGTAAGATTGATCTTGCATTACTTGTTATGACATTACTGATTCTACAATTTTTTTTAAAAAAAGCATTTATTTAGAACTGGATCCTGATGATATAATGGCGACGAATATGACAGACCAAGAAGGACACTTTTTTGTGCGTGGTAGCGAGAGTGAATGGAGTACAATTGATCCTGTACTTATCATTCGTCATAAATGCAACGACGGCGGAATCGTAAATCGTTTAATCGTTTAATCGTTTAATCTCTTCGATCTCGCTAACCTCGAAAGGAACAGATTTCATTAAAAAAAAAAAAAAAATGAAATAACGGTTCTTCAATCAAATACAGAAATCTTTCTCTTCATGCAGTTTGCTTAAAGCTGACTTTTCTAAGATGTCATGCAAAAACAATTAACTGCATAAGTTACGTAAATTGTTGTCTTCCCCTTTCTGCTTATACTAATATCGTTTTTCTTTAGCCATGCGACCGTGAATGGAGACTGGGGATTCCAGTAAAATATATAAGTAATGAAGGAGATGCACAGCATATCATGGATATTGGTATCTTGAATGCTGAAGTGGTGTTCTATGGGGAAAAGCGGGACTGCTTATTGTGACTTACTCGGATAATATTCAGACAATAACATTCCCACTGTGAATTGTGCTCTATTCCTAAAAGGAGAATAACTGCGCTTTTGTCAAAATTAGATTTTTAAATTTCAACCGGTAAATTCTTTTGTCCATTACTGTCATCACATGTCACATTTAACGTTCTTTTAGTCGTTTGATAAGTGGTCAAATACGAAAATTTGTACCATCAATGTATATTTTAATAAAATATTTGTTTTCTACTCTGTCAAAGAATCATCAAATGATTTCTTTAGCCATGCGACCGTGAATGGAGTACAAATTTTCGAAAGCAGTGTTATAGCAAGCAACAGATATATGAAACGAATAATTTATTAGTCTTTTTCAACATCAGCCAAAGTTGTTCGTCAAAGAATCTACTCGGATAATTTGACTTACACCTTTACCCATCAATTCGGAGCACAGCCTCATAGCAAAGTACATATTCATTATTATTAAGTAAGCTCGTCATTTCTCTACCACTGATTACTTAATTACTAGGGAAAATAAACTAAAATTGTCATTGACTGCCTGAAGTTTTTGCATTCTAGAAATTTCATCCAAGATGATAAACACACTCCGGTAAAAAGAAAGACTGAGAATGTTGGCAGGACAAAGAACGCGGACAAGCATATCTACACAGCGAAGACAGGCTGTAATATCGACAGCTGTCCGGTGTCAGTGCCTTCTAAACATTAAAAAATCATTATCAGCAATCAACAACGCTTTTCATTCTATCTTCCGTATCCAGTGCGATGCAATATAACGCTTTGTTTTCGTTGAGAATAGATAAGTTATTTGTGTCTTGGGATTTTTCCCTGTCCATTAGAAGTTTCAGCTTGATAATGTGATTAGGTATCAAATACTACAAACTCACTTTTATATCTGCCACTGTCCTTCTCTTTGTCTTCCTCGCTAATTTGAACGATTTTCTGGAAGCCCGGACTGAAATGCTTCAGAATTTCCACTTTTCGAATTTCGTGGGTTTTTCTACAAAATTTTCACAATTTAGCTAATACATCACATTCAAAGCAAGAAGTAGAAGTGTTCGATCAATACGAATGAATATTCCTACATCATTGAAGTTTTTACTGTTTTGATCGAAATTGCTATTGGCATTACAACCCGATCTTTTCAATTGGGAACAGCTGTTATTCACCATTTTTTAAGCTACGAGACGGACATTTTTTCAAAAAATGATCAAAATTGAACCAAAATCCCCACTTCAATTTGGTGATCAGACTAGTGTTAAATTTCAGAAATAACGAATAACTGCTACTTCAGCTGCTGTAAGGATTTTAGAACAAAAGCGTCGTCTAAACGATTCAGCGTTTTCGTTACTGATAATAGTTTCGTAACCCAAACATCTTTTTACAGTGTACATAAAATAAATTATTGATAATATAATAAAAAGTTGCTATATTGGAGTTTATTTGAAGTTGAAATTGAAACTTTAGCATAAAATTTTCAGGAAAAATGTGGTTAATGTTTACCCTGAATGCTTATCTTGTTATTGCAATGATGCATATAGCTAATGCATTCCTCGAACAAAGCGTACGCGTTAGGGGACGACTTCTGTGCGGCTCTCAGCCAGCTTCTAGTATCTTGGTGAAATTGGTTGATAAAGACAATGGTAATGAGGCTTTTGTTTTTGTAAATAATTATGGTCCTTCATTCCTTTATCATTCCAGCATTGCTTTTCATGAATTTCAATGGTTTTAGTGTAAGCTTAGAAGATTTTGACAAGCTCTTTTGACTTTTTTTGATCCCATTATCAGGACCATAGAAATCATTATCCCAGATCGTTGTAAAGAACAATGGTATCACATTAGGCTTTGTTATTTGGAGGTCCAAATCCGGATGATTTAATGGATTCCTGTTATACGGATAGTGGTGGTAAATTTGATCTACAAGGCAATTCGTACGAATTATCGACGATTGATCCCGAAGTGCGGATTTATCACGATTGCAACGATTATGGAAGGGCATGTGTCATTTAAGGATTTTTTTTTTCTGAAATAAATTTGAAAAAATGACACTTGTCAGAAAGTTACTGGTAATATGAAAGAAAGAAGTACTTGTAGGTACACAAAAATCATGGGATCGGAACATTTAAATTTGTTTGATTTGTTTTTTATTTGATTTTTTTTTTTTTTGTTTGATTCAAACTGCGTGCATCATTTATTAATTTATTAATGACGGTTAGTGTTAATTCTTTTCCAACGGTGGCTCATAGTCAAGTTGCTCAGAATAAATCAGTGACTTCAGGAGAAGTGATGAATAATGTGCATATGCGATCTATGTGTGCGCAGAACTTTCGACAAGAACGATCGTTTACGAAGGGGTTGAGCAACAAACAAGGAAAACTGTACTTGAACCCTTTGTAAAAAAACCATTTGTGGGTGCAACAGGATGTGAAAAATATCAGAACTCTTCAAGTGATGAGAAAAAAATGAAATTGACATGATGGAATGAGAATCTTTGTGAAAACTGAAGACAAGGAAGTATGAGCTGATTAGATGAGTTGTGAGTGTTTCTGTGGCTGTATCACTCAAAGCAATATCATAAATTTTGCGAGAACTAGTATCATTGCTAATGCCATTCCGCTGTAGCTCCTACAGAAAAGAAAATGATCCCATACCTATGTTTGAAATGACCTAAGTACCAAAATAAGAAATGATTTAGCATATCTTTTCAAGATTTTTTACAAAATACAGACATTTCGAAGGATTTACTTTAACTAGAACGCCGTGATATCAACATAATATTCCCTGGTATAAATGAGTTAGCCGCCTATAATAGCTTATGTCGTCTGTTGAACTGTTATGCCATCTATTTGGTCAAGGAAAACTGAGAGACGAAGTATAAAGACTGCAACAAGTGAAAAGAATGATTGACAAAAGGATTGTCCCCAGTTGGACTGCTATCATTGACCACTAGATGCTCAACAAAAAAAGTTAAAAGCTTTTATTTATTACCCTCTTGGATAACGCTCTTGGAAATGTGAACAGTACTCTATTTGATTAGAATTTTAGAAGAAAAGAATGTGATCTGATGTAATTGATAACAGAAACGAGCAGAAGAGAGGAAGAGAGGTACTGAAATTTCAGTGGAAATGAACTGAATCAACAGGACGGCTTTCGGCATTCTGGATACAGTGAATGCTTCTGTAAGAAAATATTGCAATCTTTCAGTCGGTTAAAGACTTCTGGCTATTTTAGAAGAGATCGAGAAGGAAGATGTAAGGACTAGCAAAAGGTCGAGCGTGATCAGTGAATAAGTAAGCATTGCTTGGAACCAGTTCTGGAAGCAGGTTTAGCTATTAATTGACAGGTTTTGACGGCATTCCAAACAGAATTGTCAACATCGGCGTCATATCTCCTGATTTACATCCGAGTGGACTGGAGTCTGAAAAGATGAACAGCAGTTCTTTATATCAAAGACCAGTCAAGGGATTGCGATTTAACTGCTTAAGACTGGAGACAACAGCGGTCTTTTGGTACTTTGGGAAGAATAACCTTAGAGTGTTGGAGTAAATCAACAGCAGTTTTGACAAATTATGTTTATAAATGACTGAAAACACTCCCGAAATTTGAAAGAATTTGCTGGTCTTTAGCTCCATCGCTGCAATGGCAACTTCGTCAAATGATAGGCCTGGTCAAGAGGATCACTGAATTAATAATTGGGCAAAGACTAACTTTTTTTTTCCAATTCATTCCGCATAAAGAATATTTTCGCGATTAAGAACTTTATATGTAGCGAGCGTCAAGTGGTGACGTTGAATTAAACTGGTAAATACGTCCCAGTTTACCGTGTAACTGTGAAGGGTTAAAGGTAACACTGCCGAAAAAGCTGCCGCTTTGGACAGAATTGAAGAATTGTTTTGTTTCCAAATTCACCGGTATAAGCGGTAATATCACAGTAAGTATCATTCACATTAGTCCAAAGTTTACCTTTTTTAACAATGGGAAGCTACGGAATTGTAGCAGTGAAGTCATGGGTTAACGAAGTTGAAGCATTCATTTTCAATGCTGTCCAGATTTTACAAACTTTTGAGGTGATTATAAGAAATGGCGTAGGGTCAGAACAAGGTCTTCCCTTGTGTTACGCTTCCTTACATCTGGAACGGTTGATGGCGTGTAATGCCGCTTGGCTCCAGAAAGTCAACACGCAGTTTTGCTTTTCTGGTTCAAGTTTAAACCTGACGACAACTCCAATACTTCCAAAATGGGGATTGAAACCATTACCATACCATGCTTTACACTGGAGAAACTGCTGCATTCAGAAAGCAATTCGAGAATAATGGCAACATACCCTTTGACTTTACTGAGAAGCTATCGATGAAACCGGAATCTTCTGAAGTTTGATGAACCTCCTTCACCGCAGGCCAATTTTAGCAAAGGTTGAGCAAAGTTCGAAAACTAAAGTTGTTGGAAGACAGTGATTGCTGAGTGCCATGAGGCTTTCTTTCGATACTGAGGTTCTAGTGCTGTGCAGTGATGGTCTCGATGTATTCCTTTAAAATAAACAATCTGAGGATATGATGTGTAGTGCGTATTTATTTATGCAAAAAAAAGAAAAAAAATTAGAGCTAAGTGCTGTACATTGCGGCGCGGGTTGTGGACATTGAAGGGTTAAACTTTGACTCCCCCGGGAGATCTTTTTAGATTATTGATTGATGAGAATATAGAGAGCAGATTATAGTATAGATTGCACAATAATCAAAGTTGTACAGCTTTGATTTGATTAGCACTAGCTGTCACCAACTGTACAGCAAAGATGTATTTCACTTTCAGCCCTGCCAAAGGGAATGGGTTATCCGCATTCCGGATCGTTATGTATCTAACGGAGCAGTAGCACGGAAGATAATGGAGCTCGGAGAAATGAATCTTGAAGTAGAATTGGAAGATGAAGACCAAGAATGTATAAATCACTGATATCCATATGCTCATCCATCATTAAAATGAAATTAATAAGCAGTTGAAGGGTTAAACGTTTTTTTTTTCACATATATGAATTATGCCTAATATGAACAGCAATATCCTTAGTAGATAGTAAACATTCTTCTATTTATTACTGTATGGAAATTTTGATTTAATTAATTTTCTTTGTTGGACCTAGTTGCACTAGCAAAAACAATGCATTGAAAATAGCACGTACCTAGAGTACCTAGAGAGAATTTAACGATTTACGTCAGACTATGACGTCATTGGTGCTTATCTATAACTTTGCTTCATGCTAACTTCATTTTTCTTATTTCACATATAAAATGAATTGTAATTCGGAATATTTTTCGATTATATTAAGGAATAGCAATTGCTTTGGCAAAATATTTTTCGTTCCTTGACATGCATTTCAGTCTTTTACATTCAGCAAATATTGATGTAATCCTCAAATTGCTTTTCCACTTTGTTCGTTTTTCTGCTTCATATTTTTGTACGTGCTTACCTCAATACTATATCACTGAAATGATTGTTGAATCTATTTAGAAATCATTCGAGAAAGTGTAGAAATTGGGTCAACGGTCTTACATTTTTCAAAACTTACTTTCTTTTTCTCTTGAAACATTTAATATGACATACATTTAATATGACAACACATCATGGAAGACAGTTCAAACTGTGTCTGATGGGATTATCTTCTCTTCTCAATCATAAATTATTTTTTACCAATTCTATATCTAACATAACGAGTCTTTTTCTGAAAATGAATAAATTTTTCTTTAAACATTATTTTTTGATGAATAATTTCCAAGCTTTAGTTGATCTCAGACTGGGAAACCATATCTGTCGGTTCGAGGATAAATTTTTCAGGTTAGGTCAAAGCCAAAAAATTTCAAATTTTTAGGCAAAGCTCAGTTTTTGTTTATTTAACATAATGAAATGATCGATGGGAAATCAGCCAGTGCTAAGTAAGTATACTGCTACGTTCGGAATCGAAAAATAAGCAATGCATGCAAAGATATTATACCTGCAACGAGAATATAGTTGTATTGAAGTGTGTTACTTTCAAATTTCAGTTTTGCATAGGCATTTAGATCGGTATATCTATAAAGCGGTACTATGTTCTATTTACAATCGAAGTTCCAGGACGCAAAAATCAGAAATTTACAACTATGTGAAATTTTCACTTTCCGTTAAAGGTGTACAAAATGACAACGTATCGAGGTGTATTGGACGCAATTATCACAATATTGGTGTGTTTGTCGCATGGTGCAATTATTCCACAGCAGCATACTGGCATTCAAAGCTACAGTGTAATATTTTTAGAACTTTACATAGTGTCAAAAAAACTAACGATTCAGTACTGTCTTCAGAGAACTGATTTTCATGTTTTAATTACAGGTAACTGGGAAGTTGTTCTGTGGCACCCAGCCAGCTCCAGGCGTACGAGTTAAACTGGTAGATGATGATTTCGGTGAGTTATTCGATATAAAGACGATACTATAGTTCTCGTTATATGTTTACCAAAGCCTATGAATATGCCAAATAACCTGCTATTAGACGACAGCGAACTAGATTCTGATTTGATTTCACTCTTGCATTAGTTCCAAGTAATGTTAATATCGACTTATTTTGAAAAATTAGAGGTGATTTTAGGATCGGATCCAGATGATGATTTGGATGCAAGTTACACTGACCAGGATGGTTATTTCCAGTTATCCGGCAATACGCATGAAATGACGACTATCGATCCTCATCTAAAAATCTACCACGACTGCAACGATGGCATTACCGTATATGTTCTCATACTTCTTTAACTATTGCATATTGATTCTAATTTTTAGATTATATCAGTTATTATACTTATCACTTCCACTGAAACAAGTTTATTTAACTGATGTTAAGTAGTGCTACATAGTTCGCATGCTGAATGTAACAACATATATATATATCCTGAAAAGCTTCGCTGAAATATTAAAAATAATTATTCATAGAAGGACTGGAGCCAAGCGCTTATGATGTCATAGCATTGTTGTCGTTGCATTAAGCAACTTATTACATCAAGCAAATTTTATTTCAATTTAACTGTTGATTTCTATATATATATATATTTAATTGAAGCCATGCCAACGACGCTGGAAGTTTGAATTGCCGAATCACTACATTACGAATGGTAAAGTACCGCAGAAGGTCCTTGATATTGGTACCTGGAATTTGGAAGCTATAATGCCCGATGAAAGCCATGACTGTATCCATTAGCAACACAGCGAGCAAATCAGCAGCACCATTTCTGAAACAATGATCATTCTTTGTATAGTTAACAACTCATGATGTACTCAAAATGACAATCTGTCCAATTTGCAATATTTTTCCATTTTCTCATTTTCTTTCTGCACGCCCATTTAAAATTTGCTTTATAATTTTAAAATACCAAATTTCAGAAAATCAACATTTGATGCGTGTTTGTGCGAAATATTGGTATTCAAACAAAAACAGAGGGCAATAAGAATCTCCTAAAATAATTTCAGTGTTAACATAAATTATTTCCTATAATTGATTAATTTCTACTTAAACTTTCTTCTTCATTTATTTGCATACATGTGATTGGTAAAAGAGAGGGTTGCAGAAGTTACCATTGAACGGGTCAGTACTTGCAATTTGATCAGAATTTTTTTAAATCTTTTAAAAGGACTCAATTTTTTGGCTGTCAATACAAATTTTCTTCTTTTTTTTTGTTCACTACAAAATAATGGTTTTATCCATGTAATAATTATTTTTATGTGTTAGTATACATATATGCATAGTATAATAATTCAGAATGCATTTCAAACATAATAATATTTTCAAAAAAATTATATCAATTGGCATCGCCATCATATTTTCATTGCGAAGGTTTCGAGACGATTTGCGATGATACATTGGAATGAATGAAAAAATACGACGATATTTTATTCCTTTCAGAAGCTTGTGCTTCATCTCAACGTCAATTTTTATAATTCATATTTCTATGATATTTTCCATCAATCAAAAAAACATACATCGCAGCTAACAATCAATCATATATACTACGTATGTCAACAATTTTCCCACGAAATATTGAACAACGGTTGTTATTTGCAAGGTAAACATTTCGTCTGTCACGTTGGGATGCGGTTTGACTCAGTGGTTCCTACTTGGTTTTTGTTGTGATGTTATGTGTTAATTAGGATTGTTACGAATGAAATTGCATTGATCTGATTGAGATTTGTTTTTTTTTTTTAAACAAATTACGCTACTAATCTTTTATTGCTTCTTTTTATTAAAACTATTACTGTACAATAGAAAGCTATTAAGGCAATTGAACTATCTCTTATTTCTTTTTTTTACAATTGAGTTTTTAAGTATCATTTAGCGTACACAACTTTTAGTTTGCCAACTATGCTCATTTTTTCATTTTTTTTTTTTTTTTTTTTTTTTTTATCATAGAATACGAATGATTAAGTAGCATCAGATGAATGGAAGAGAACTTTGAACAAAACCTTTCATTTTTTTTCCGTCGAGATTGCTTCAAGGTCATCAACTATTTCTGTTGTGGTGTCGATCTCCCGTCGTGGTGTCGATCTTCCCATGGAGCACTATCTCCCAGTTGCCCTACTACATTTGATGTGTCTTTTTATTTCTGTTTTTAGTCTTTCTGATTCAAATTATACCTAATGGATATTGGCAAGCTTTCAGAGCATTGTCAACCTATTCGTATTTGCCTGGAAACCCAGTTTTAATACTTCTTTTAAAGACCTACCTTTATTATTTAGAATCGTACAGTAAATGTGCATTTCTGACCTGTTTGAGTAAATATTTATTTCGTGGTATATCTGGCTCGATTTTTTTTCGGAACTGGTAGCCTCAGATGTCTTATACATTTACTTACAAATTCCTTTCTAAGCATTTGCGAAAGAATCAATCTCAAACAAAGTTTGAAAGCGACGGAGTATTTTTATGTAGTAATACTTGAAAAAAATTGCGAAAAGTCAGTTCAGATATAGCAGTTATTTATCAGACGCAAGTTTTTATAGGGCTAACTGAATGACTTTCCCAGGTAAGTTTTGATGGAGGCGATAGCGGAGCACGATTTCAACGCAACAGCTGAAGATGAGCTCAGTTTCCGAAAGAATCAAATTTTAAAGGTTGGCTAAGTTCAGCCCCTTTATTTAGAAGTGACATCAGGAATTTCCGTAGTTTTCAAAGGAATCATACTTATAAGAACCTGTGGATCCCGCACTCAATGATTCTAATCTGAGATTGCAGTCTCTCGACAACAAGTTTGGGTCACTCAACTCATATGGACTGGCAGTGGAAGTTTGCTACCAAAAGTATTAGTAAGATAGCAGCCGCTAACTAAACCACGCACAATTATCCGGTTTTTATGATACACATTAAACAGTTAAACTGAAAGAGATTTCTATGTCTTTCAATTTTCTTTATGAAGCTGACATAGGCAATATTTTCATTGACTTTCTTAATGCATTACATTCGTTTTTCGTGCAGCCAAAAGGGTTCTAGATGGATTGCACTGATAGTTAACTGCGAGATCTCACTCATTCTGTAAATCATCCCTGATAAAGAAATTAAGCAGATACTCAAGTAAGCATTCATAAATTTTTTTAGGATCTAAAGTTTATGATTCATTTTTAATCTGTGTTATTATTTCTTGATATCTTCAAATTGCTAGTAAGCTTTTCAGGTTTTAAATAAGGATGAAGACCCACACTGGTATAAAGCAGAATTAGATGGACATGAAGGTTTTATCCCCAGTAATTATATCAGAATGCAAGAACATAACTGGTTTGTTTTTCTACGATCTTCGAGTCGGCGAATCTAATCTTCTTTTCAATTTACTGCTGGATGATACCGTTTAATGAAACTGAATGTAATAGCTTAAAATTCTTAGTTTGGAACTGTCCAATTATTGCTTAGCTGTTTTTCCTGTTGCGTTTGGAAATGTGCCTGAAGATGATACTTGAAGAAGCGAGGTTTTTGACTCTCGTGATTGAGAACTTAGTTTGGAATGCATATCATCACAGAATGTTCTTTTTTTTTGGGTACCTTGGAAAAATTAGTCGTGCAGATGCAGAAGCATTGTTGTTGCGGTCGGGAAATGGTGATGGTGCATTTCTTGTGCGGCAGTCTGAGAGCTCTCCTGGCGATTTTAGCATTTCTGTGAGGTTGGTGGCTCATTTACCATCTTTATGGTTTACCTGTATCGTCAAGGATCAGAATATTAAATTGCCAAAAGGATGGTAAACAGAGATGATAGATCTTTCTTCGGATGTTAATTGTTGGTTGAACGAATTATTTGAAAATGCAATGAAGTTTTAAAGCACATTTAGTTCGACTGATGGTATTATGTATGTACTGATTGCGACGTTGACTTTTTGGGGAAACAGTTGTGAACGGACTTGTTAAGACTGATTACAAAGCGTTAGCCAGTTTTACGCACTTCTTTCTGAGTTCTTTCACAGAAATATTTGGGAAAACAGTTGCAAATGTCCAGTACATTTTATGATTTCTCGTTATTTTTACCAGGATATCGTCGTGCATGGCCCATAAACCATCCATATCCATTACCAATGAAATAATATTCAGCAAAACGATTACGTTTTTTTATGTCAGTTGTATGCTTGCAACATCGCTTAATTACCGCTCATTTAATTACCCAAGTAGATTTTTTTAGACTAACTAGGATAATCCGAAAAACTAATTATCGGAGTTTCTTATGGTTCATTTAAATTTACCTAAGACTTTCAATTTTGCTTTTTATGGACTTCAAAATTCGGTTCATTTAATTTTATCTGGGGCTTTTAATTTTTATTTTTATAGGTTTCAAGATTCGGTGCAGCACTTCAAAGTGTTACGCGACAATAATGGCAAATATTACCTTTGGGTGGTAAAATTTAATTCCATTAACGAATTAATAAATTACCATCGGTGAGTTTACAGGTTATTTGCATTAATGATCTAGGTATTAATAAAGAGAGTCGTTGTATCTGCTTCATAATTTTTCGCTTATTATTACATTATTACTAAGTCACATTTGTTCCATACTTCTGCTTGACTTTCTTGTGTTTCTTTATTTAAAATATTTTTTACAGCTTAGCGTGCTATAATTATATTTGTCTGTCAAGCACTGGAATTACGATAAACAAACTGCGGACTTGTATTTTTTTTATAGGTCGGCGTCTGTTTCTCGTTCGCATACAATTTTGCTTCAGAATATGGATAGCATGGCAGCTCAGGGTACTCATTTGGTGCAGGCCATGTTTGATTTTAAGCCACAGGAAGAGGGTGAATTGGGTTTCAAGCGAGGAGATATTATTACTGGTAAACAATACAGTTTAATATTATTCCAGATTGAAACATTATGTTTTTTTCTTGATTCTTAAAATCAAGAACTTGTCTGGCTGAAATTTTAAAAAAAATTGCTTTTGAAGCGCATTCTGTTCCAGTGACAAATCGAGAAGATGAAAATTGGTGGGAAGGTATGTTGAACGGAAAATCTGGCATGTTTCCAGCAACTTATGTTTGTCCATTCAATAATTCTACAAGTGCTCACTAAAATATTCAACTATGTATTATTCCAGTGCTGCCAGTTTGTTTGTTCATTTTTTTTCTGGATAATTTTCGTTGAATGCTTTTCCGACTTTTTTTTTTACATATTACTATGTCCCTAATCGTAGCCAGCTTGTCCATTTTTTCCGAGGTAATTTTCAAGGCATGGCTTTTAAGGATTTTATGACATACAGAAAAATAATATTAATAATTTTTAAAAAATTCATTGTTGTATATTTTTTTGTCATCAGTTGTCGTCCATGCAGGTTATTTCTTTACTGGCTAACAAAAACAGTTGAACCGCATCATCAAAATAATTTTCAATATAAATGAAACGTTCCAAAGTGTCCAGTTTTATCCGCAGGTTCATTCTGGTTGTAGAAAAACTTGCCTTCGAGATTTTGACAATGATGAGTCCCGTGTAATTAAATTGTTGATTCTGAAATTAGGATATGAAAAAATCATGCAGTCTAGTTTGATGCTAAATAATGTTTACTCTATGGTGATCTTATCTTTTGCATCTGTCATTATATTTTGAACTCTTTAGTTTACCATTTCTTTCACTTTTTAAAAATCTTGTGTGTTGTTTACTTATTGTTATATGTTTTCTTCGGCTGTTATGTCGTTCTACTTCGGGATTTACTTGTTCCGAAGCAATTTTTTTTTTTTTTTTATTAGGCAAACATATACGCAGACAGTAATAATCTGTTACTCTTTGATTATCTTTCTTCTATTTTCTTCCGTTTTATTCACTTTAACAAGGTACATCGTCAAATCTTCGATATTCTGTTGGTTTACCGTTTCCTTGAAATATTACGCTCAGTTCCTGCAATCCTTAGAAAAAAGTCTTTGTGGTATTATTGTGCAGATTTATGTAAAATAGTTTAAAGCAGAATTAAAATTTGGGATATTTGTACAGCTGATAGATTTTCATAATATGCTGCAAGGAAAACGATTATACGTATATGTGAAAGTAAAATAGTAATAGTGGTGAAATCCTGAATCTCAGTAAAATCTCTTCTTGATAAATGTCGGCGAAAGTTACCAGAGAACGGTAATTAGACCGAATGAAAGAAGTTAAGCTTTTTAAAGAGAAATGAGGAGAGAGAATATTCTTTCACTGGAGAATAAGGGTAACAAAATTTTTATTAGATAAAGATAATTTGGAAAATAAAGTTTTTGCACTTATTGAGCAAATTATGAGTTTCAATTTATACGATCATTTTCTCCCTTGGTTAATAGACTCTCACTGGTTATGGGTAAGCTATCTTTCCAAAGCCCCAGTTAGTTATTTTAAAATATACTCCATTTGTACTACTTATTAGTTCTTCCTGCTTCCAGGAATAACGTTTATTGAAAGTTCGTCTTTTCGATGGCAAGAAGTGAAAGTCTGATGCTATTCAATGTATTACCATTTTCACAGTTGATCTCCTATTCTACGTTTGCACAATATTGTAGATTTTCCCATTCTTTCTTCGGACCCATTTTATGAAAGTTAGTAAGATTAATGTTTTGAAAATACGAGTTTGCTCATATATTGATGTGAGGATTTCTAATTATTACAATCTTAATATGGTTATCTGTCGATATTGTGCGCTTTTAAACACAGAGAAAAAGTTCATTCCTCAATTAAATTAAATAAATTGCAACTTCGACCAAATTTTTTATGGGGTCGTTTTTTTTAAAAAAGTGTAGATTTCTACTTAAAATCTGTCGTTTTTTATAATGCTGTCGGTGTTCTATTTACTTGTAGATATTTCTACTCAAATAAAAACTTCGTGTTCCATCAAGTTGTTGGAATTCACTGATAGTTTCTAACAGTCTCTTGCCTGATTTATATTGATAATATATGGTACTGGAATAGTTGCTACTTATAGAAGCTCTCTCCATCTTGCCTTTTTTTCCGTTTTCTAATCCATGGTATTTTCATTCCACTTATGATTTCCTTATGTTTTACAGTTTTCGCTTTTATGCATACTTCAAATAATTTCTTTAAAGACAAACTTTTAACGAAGTATTTGTTGACTGATAGCGGAATGAAGGCTAAAGCTAATTGATGTGCTAGAATTTCCCTGAATTGAAAATGAAACGATCCGGTCTTGATAATCTGAGGCATGTATGAATATACAAATTTTTAAGTCGTTTCTAAATTTGCTGCCCGATTTACGAGGATAATTGGGTGCAAATCTTTCCTTGAGTTCTCTAGAAGGGAACTTGCTAACCTGTTTCATACTACTATAATGGGGATATTGGAAATAATTAATTTCGGAATTTCACATGGTTTTCTTTGCCCTCTCATTCAGTTTCGCATTACAGAGAATTTTCCCGTTTTTCGGCAGAAACTCAGTTCAGCTCTTTACTAGTTTATGGATTCGATTAAAGTAGAGTTTTGAGATGTTTGCGTTATTTTGTAACGACCACAAATCCATTGAAAACATTTACTAGCGAGGAAATACTTCAAGATAGCAAGCGATTGCTTGAATTATATAGGTTTGAAATTTTACATATCTTGTTAAGACAAGTTTTTCAAAAATGCTTGGCGATTTTTTCAAAAAAAAAAAGTGCTTCGCGCACTTGAACGTGTTGTTACTTGATTCATTTTTCAATATTTCAGTTGAAATATCAAACAGGGGGACGACTTTACGTAGATTCATGTACTCTTGTATTTTTTATTATGGCATTTAGTTATAATTTAATTTTTGATGTTCGGCACAGATATCCAGGGATTTACTGGCTGGATGCACCTCAGCGGTTACTGGTGCACTTGGTGTTGCTGTAGGCTTAAAGAATCATCTAGCAAAGGTTATTCTTTTTTGCACTATTTCTCTAACTTAATTGAGGATTTTTTTTATATTTCATACTTGCCGAAATTTATGGCTTTATGTAATAGAAGGTCAACAACTTAATATAGCACTTGTTGAAGTTATCAAAATAAGCTAGAACTTCTTCAGTATTTGGACGACTTTAAAAAGTTTATTTATTTTGTGACGCCCATTACTGATACTAAGTCTTTTTTAGAAGGCATTTTCACCACTGTTCCAGCATTTTGTGCCTTTAGCTGCCGTAGCAGCTGCAAAATCAAAATTCCTTCCACTCGACAAAAGTAGCATATTTTTTAATTTCTCATTCTTACCTACTTACGGAAAACAGCGGTATTTTGGATCAAAAATACTGACCCCTTTTTGGAAATTCGGGTGTTTTTACCTTGAATTTAAAGTGAGCTACTCAGTGGCATTCTGGTGACAAATGAAATGAGAGTAGGAAATCAAAGATAGTGGTCTTTTTATTCACTATCGACATTTTAATTTGCAGCTGGCAGCATGCAAAGCCGTCAGTTTAGTAATACTTTCGCATATTGTTATTGTGACTTCAAGCATGTGTTAGTTCTGTTCCAATTAAGTTTTAAACATTCACAATGTATTATTAGTTTTTATTCTAGCCCAAGAAAAACTTTAAGTAGCTATGATGAATCAATTATTAGTAATAATTGAAATGTCACAGATGCATTTGGATTTGTTATTGCAGTACTAAAACCCCTGATTATGAATGCTGTGGAGAAATGCAATTGGCATGTAAATCGTGCTAAATTCTTAAACATACCGGTGCAATTAATACTTACTTTCGTGCTATATTTATTTTTGTAGTTCATCAATTGCATCCCATTTCACAAACGTAGAACGAAGATCGAACTTTTATTAATTTTATTAATATATGCCACATCAGAACTAGGAAGAGGTAAGTTAAGTTGAATTCGTAATATTTCACTCGAATCAATGCGCAGTGCACAAAACAGAGTTGCAGAATAAAAATTTTAGACAAATTTTACACTCTTAATTCGCAAGTATACCAGAATAAATGCTAAATTTGAGGAGAAAATAAAATGTGAAACGGTGATCCTTATTAGGAAAGAAGACTTCGATTTTCCCACATATACCCAGTTATAGTTTCCAAAAATTTTTGCAGATATGAATCTATATGGTAAGAGTCAGCTGTGCGCTTTTCCCGCAAATCAAGTATGCTTATTTTATCTTTCTGAGTTTTATAGAATTTTTTTTATATATGAATTAAAATATAAATGTCTTGAAATATAAGATTAAATCGATGAAAGGAACATAGGAGGAGAAAGAAAAAAGAGAGGTGTGGAAGAAACTAGGAGAGAACCAGGATGTTATCAAAAATTATCCGGATCTGAGCATTTCTAAATCCTTTTTTTCTGGCAATATTAAAGCTGTAACACTGATTGCACTACGAGCCAATAGCTTATGAAGAGCTGAACGATCACATGAGCACAAATATATCTGTAACACAGTGTGTATTTTTTTAATAAGGGATTATGATGATAGATATATACCTGGCATGTGTGTTTTTACAACAAGTCATTTCTCAGAAGTCAATTTTTAAAATATCGGAATTTGGAAGTTATCTCCTGTCCTTTTCTGAGGGATTGATTGTATACCGCTTTGCTTCTGAAAGCTATTTCATAGTTTTGTAATTTTGTGCGTTAATTAAATTAAGCATAATAGTGGATTATTAATAAATGATTCGTAAAACCCGATATGCTCTTTAAACTACCATGCACTACAATACAAAACTGTTCTGAGTGAGGATCAAATGTCCGTGACTCGGACTTTTGACAAGAAGTAATCAACCCACTATTAATGTGGCAATAAATTCAAACATCGCTAAAATGGAAGAGAACAAAATCATTTACGCTGCTCATTTCTACAATATAAACTTTTCTTGGTAGGAAAAAAATTGCCTTTTAGCATTTGACCAACATGCAATAGTTTTTATTTTACAAAAACTTTTTACTGAGAACACAATTTCCATATTTCCATTTAACAGATAGTTGGGATTAGTTGATAAATTGCTACAACGTACTGTTTGTAAAAGGAAATAGTTTCCTTCAGAGTTTACAGATCACGAAAATCGAGTTTGAATCCCGCGATGATGCGAAAAGTAACGAATAGAAGCATCGAAAATTAGCAGAAAGAATAGTGTTTTATGTTTCATATTGCGAAATTTTTTCACTTCTGTTGATTTAGTGAAATTTAGAATCGTAACTTCTAATTTAGCGCAGATGACATTCAGAATACCTTCAGAATCACAAATAAAGTATACTAAACACAATGAAGGAAGAGCTCTAAAAATAACTTTTTTGACTCAAATTTCTTCAAAAAATAAGAAAAAAAAATCATACCACTGCTATGCTAGTTATCATCACACAGTGTTTTCCCATAATAGATGTAAGTATTACGTGATGCATTTTTGTCAAATCTTATCACAGCAAAAGGAAGATAAGGATTTAAGAAACAGCCACATAAAGCTTTCTAACTTTTTGCATCATATATGGGTCAGCCAGATAAAACTTTCTGACTTTTTGCATCATATATGGGTTTTCGACATTTCAAGCAATATGCTAGGTTATTGAATGTTAGCTTCAACATGAACCCGATTGAGTTAATAACATCATTATCGATGGATGAACAGAATCAGACATTCAACAAGATGGCGCTTCAGTTTTGTTCGAGAGTTTCATGCTTCCATGTTCGTTAGAGATGCATTTCTTCTACATGCAGGAAATGAATCGATTCTCTGAGAGTTACCAAAATGGACTGGTATTTCCAATCGATGATAATCAATGTAATATCCATCATAGCTGAGCGAAATGTAATTCATATACTCTAAAATATCACCACGTCGACACACATTGGCCCATCTAGCAAGCATCCTTTTATGCTTAACATTAACGAAAATTCAAAGTATTACACGAACAGTTGGACAATTGTCTCACATAGCGTCTACTACTACATTCAGCCTACTCGCCTACGACCATCCTACAACCATTCGGCAGATATTCTCTTGCTTCTTACGCCTCACACCATACATCGATATATCTGATCCGTAGCGTATCGATTCCGAATTGTGGCGGGTCAGGCGTGCATTGCACGGGTTATTGAAACTGCTTCCTTCCTTACACACAGCCCAGTTGCCGTGCATTTTTGGCTGATTGCTAGGATAAAGCATGTACATTTTATTACTTTGAAGGCTATCTCAATTAATTGATTAGCAGACATAGCTTAGCCTTGTCAAGTTAGCCAATAGTATAGCGCGTTGCTATCACACAAACTTACAATAACATTCTGTATTTTAAGCAGTGAATCTTCGGGATGATTGATTTGTACTTGAAATTAAGTCTATTTGTAGTTATCTAAAAATATGGTTAATCGCAGTTGGTTCTATCATCAATTAAGTTTTTCGGTATAAAGAAAGCTAAAAGCAGATCTATAATGACACTGTGAATCAAAATCACTTAGTTGTACAATTGATTCAAATTTATTTATTCTAATGATATATGCTTTCATATATCATTATTGATAATCTTACAAATTACTTTTCGATATCTTATTGTATCACTTTTTGACCTGTTGCAGTTATGGAAGACTTATCTCAATGGTAAAACTTAAATGGATTCTATTGAATCTGTTGAAACAATAAATTTTTTATTTCTAATAGATTTTTACTTATAATATTAATATATTTTTGTTTTTTAGCTAAATATATTTTAACAGCTAAAGTATATCATATAATTAGGTGTAATTTTATTGCTAATAGAATAAAATATATTTGTAAGTAATTTAACTATTCCAAGATTAGTAATAGCTATTTGTTATTTCACCAAATCAGATATAATTGTATACTTATAGAAGTATATATATATGTATATGTATATATGTTTGTATATACATGCCTATAATGTTCATATCTATTACATATACTTTTCAATGAAAGGTTCATTTTATACATTTTTTACCATAGCAAGAATTAGTTTTTTTTTTACTGTAAAAGTATCATACAAAAATGACCTAAATTTTGGAAAAAATTAGTTCACTAAATGAATCATTTTTTTATCAATTAGCATTTTTTTTTAATTTACCTATACAATTATAGTTAAATCTTATTGACTATTACTGTTACTATTTAATAAATTTTTGTAATTTAATAAATTATATTTTAATATTTGTATTACGCGTAGTATTTATTGAATTGTTGTTTGTGTGTGCCACTGTTTAGTTAATGCATGGATGTGTTTGTATGTCATCATTTTTAAGTTCCAGACTGCTATCGATTGTTTTGCATTTATTAAAAGCGTGTGCTAGCGATGTGTGCTCTGTCAAACGGATATATATATCTATGGCATGCGAGTGCAGGTGTAACATTTATTTCTTAATTCTTTTCTATCATTCTCATATTTACTTTTTTTTTTTTTTTTTTTTTTTCAATTTAATAATATCTTTGAAATATTATCTGAAAGAGTTATTAGCATTTTGAAAATTTAATTTTTTTAAAAAAAAAAAAAAAAAAATTTTTATTATTCTTAAATTTAAAAAATATTTGAAACTAACTACATTCAAATATACATACCACATGTTTTACTCAAAAAAAAAAAAAAAAAAAAAAAATGAAAAAATTGAAATGATGACATGCATTTAAAGGGTCATTACAGCTCTGATTTTTACAATTTCATACTGCACACTTTTATTAACTATTGATCATTACACATGAAAAGACGCAGAATATAAGAAATATCTAGGGATATATCAGTGGTTGCTGTGGGAGATTGCAAAACAATTATTAAATAATTTCAAAATGATAAGTATTCATATTTAACATGATGGTTTCAATTTTTAGGATCAATATTTTGCAATGTATTATATTAGGAAGGCTATTGCAACTGGGAGCAAGAATGCGAGAGACAAGCGCATTGATAGCGAATTTTCATTTATTGCTGTAAAATTTCGGGGCTCAAACATTGTTCTGTCGATTAGTGAAGTAAATGACTGGTACTACTGTGTACTAGTATTAGTCTAACTTACGTCTTACCAAACATTTCCTGCTGTTTTATTTCTTTGCTTTTATCATTATGACCAATGCATCGGATTTCTTTAAGTTGAAGCTTGCTGTGATATGTGTGATAAGAACAATGGGATGAATCTTATCACGCACACATGTTTAATATCTCAAAGGGTCAGCGGAAGTACGCTGCTCTTTCCCTATCTCGGGAAACAGCTGTTCATCATTGATACACTTCCAATTTCTTAGAGTAATCGAATTAATGGAGTGTAAATCATATTCTTTTACCTCATATTATTTTTGTGTCCTGATAATTCCACTTTCCTTTGTCCCTCCACCTTTATATTCATTTTTTTTTTTTTCTGTTGATGACAAAAAACAATGAAAGAATTTACTTTATCAAATGTTTTAGGCATTACTAAGGAAAAAGCAAGAAAAACATCTTATCGTTGAACGTTGGCATAGTTGTCATTTGTTTCCCATCTGTAGAAATATTTGAATTACGAGTAGCCTAATGATGTATTGGCTGCTTCTTTTCGTGTTTGTTCTAACTGAGACCCAAGATTTGACGTTAACTTTTAATTATTCAAGTATATTATAAGAAATTTTTGTGTATTTTTAATTGCTGACACTTTATACTAAATTAGAGTATTGGCAAGATGATGCATTTGCCTATGGTACTTACATTTGTCCTAATTTATGTTATTTCTTTTTTATACTTTATTCGCAAAGACTTCAAGTAAATCATTGCATTATGTAAAAAGTATTCGTCACTTTAAAAGTTTTGCAGGATCGATGGTACTCTATTCTCGATATAATGTAGGACTTCTGTTTTTTTAGTTGGTTGACGAATTGTTACTAGAATTATCTACACTGTCATAATTATCTTTATCATTACTAACCGATTAGTAAATCACTATTTTGTTACTTCTGTCCTTCTGTTGTCCATCGGTGGTCTGAACAAATATTTACGGCAGAAAGATGAATACCTTCGCATGCAGATTCAATGAATACATATGTAGTTCTTATTTTACGGTGGCAAATATCACTGTTATTTAAACGACAAAAGTAAATTTAAATTTATATGACAGAAATTTTCCTTTTTTTTTGCTTCATATTCATCTTCATACACATGCTTCATACATATCTTCATACACACATATATCTTAGTATTTAAATGTTTAACAGAAGTCATTTCAGGCATAAATAAGAAAAAAACAAAATGAGTTGGAATGGCACGATGATGTGCGATGTGATGCCAACTATTTCTGAAGATGGTGTTGATCCTCCACAGGTTTAGTAAAATTTGACTTCCGTCCTTTGTAATTTAGGAAGAATTTACTGGTTTATCTTCATCGTTTTACAGGGGTCTGGCACGGAATCAGGTGATTTGTCGGGCGCGGTTGGTGATCAGAATCGTATAGAGCAGTTAATGGTGAATATGCTCGATGAACGTGACAAATTACTTGAACAGTTGCAGGTAACTTCTTTTGGTTCAAAACAATTTTTTCTTTGGTAGTTTCGAAAATTTTTCACCCTGTTTTCTTGGAAATCGTAAGCATCCGAATTGACCTTTCTATTTCGATTTTTTTGAAGAATAGTTTACAGATATGTTGAGAAATTTTGTTTATAAGAAGTCTTAAGTTCAGCTGTATATCTTAAGTTCAGCTGTTAATCGTGTAGTATTTTGTTTTTTCTTCAATGAAATTTACTAAGACCAAACATTATTAGTTTTATACTTTTTTTGTTTGCTAGGAGGCTCAGCGACGTATCGACGACTTGCAGCAGCATGTGAAAGATACCGAACGTGATAAGGAGAGCCTGCGTAGACAATTTGACTTGCAAACTCAGCATTTACCTGGAGTTAGTTTTTAATTCGGACTTGAGATCCGTAGTTAGGCTTTTGTAGTATACTAGGAGTGGTATTGCGTTATGAAGTATGTCTGTCTTTCCCTCACTCCCTTTCTCTAAATTAAGGAACATACTTGTTGCGATCTGAATGTATGTAAAAGCGACCAATCACTTTCCAAAAAAGCTTATGCTGTTAACTACCAAGCCATTCATTTCAATTTAATGTTTAAGTTGTTGTTAATAGCACTGTAAGCAGATGATTTTTATTTACAGGAATTGCAATCACTAACCAAGGAACTGGCTCAGTTACGCGAACAGTTATTAGAAAAAGATGAAGAAATCGTAGAGCTGAAAGCAGAGCGGAACAACACTCGATTGCTGTTAGAACATTTGGAGTGCTTGGTAAGTATAGTTCTGTCTGTATTTTACTTGTTTTTACACCAGATATTTTTTTGTGGTTTGTCAATATATTTTTATTTAGTTGAAGTCGCCATGCTTGGTAGGTATCGAAAAATTAAATCTTGTGATTTTATGGTTGACCCTATTTTCCGTTGAAATATCTTCTTCCAAAGATCAAGCAGTGAACGTTATGGGAAGGAAATCATTGAATTTAAGCAATCTTTCTGCCGTTTTATACGGCCATATTCATAGGTCTCGCGACACGAACGATCCTTGCGAATGACGGTAATGAAACGACAGGCACAAAGCCCAGCAGCTGGTGTGAGTAGCGAAGTAGAAGTTTTGAAAGCACTTAAATCACTGTTTGAGCATCATAAGGCATTGGATGAAAAAGTGAGTAACTTGTACTTTATCAACTTCTAAACTTTTTGGAAGAAAAATTATCCATAATGCTAAATTGAGAAACTGAAATTAGTGTTTCCACAAATCGGCATTAAAAGCTGGATTAAGTTAATTTTCAGTTATTTTTTTTAACTGATTTTAGGTCCGTGAACGCTTGCGTGTTGCAATGGAGCGTGTTGCAACATTGGAAGATGAGCTGTCGACAAAAGGAGATGAAAATTCGTCTCTAAAAGCAAAATTAGCGAAAGTAGTAGCCGAAGTTGAGGAAGCACATCAGCAAGTTTGTTGTTCGATTTTTTCAGAATCAGATCTGAGGTTCATATTAAACATATGTTCAAATGCGTGAGATATCAAAAAAGGTTTAAATCATGAAATCCCTTAAAGTATTGCATATGAGCTTCTTGTTATAAATTTATACTTCTTTTTGATGAGCATACGAGAGGAAACTTGATCTTGATGTCAGTTTTTTGAATAAATGTTGTATTATAGCTAAATGCATCTCAAAATGGAGTTACGGCGGAAAAACAGCAGCAACAAATTGTGAGTCTTTTGATTATTTGAAAGACTAATAAAAAAGCAATCTCGAACATTTGCACAGCATCTTTCAAAATTCGGAAAATAATAAAGCTTAAAACCATTTTTATTAATTGGTAATTACGAGTTCTGGTGTTTCATATGGATCTAATGAAATTGACTTTTATTTTTTAGGGTTCAGTTGAATCTGCAGGAGCTTTGGTTGAATTACAAGAAGCATACCAGAGGTTGAAACAAGAACTTGCGAGCAGTATGCAGCAATATCAGGAACTAAATAACCGGTATTGCAATCATATTTACGATTTTACTTCTACTGTCTTATGAATGCATGGGAAAAGTTAATGTTTTTCATCAAGTTTTCCATAATTGTATAATGATTGCTCTAATATGCAGTTCTAATCATACTGGGAGGTGAGGTTTAGTAGTATGCATAATTGCAGGAACACAGAATTAGAAGTTCAACTTACTGCAGCGCAGAAAGAAGGCCGAATGGAGCAAGAGCAGGTCAACAAGTTACAACATCATCTTCAGGAAGTAGGTGTTATTTTTGTTGACTACTTCTATTTATTTGTTAGCAAACAATTGCCTCATAATTGGGCTGTAGCATTTTGTAGTTATGATCCATTTCAGTTGCAAGCACAGCGTGAAGATCAAGAGGCACGGATTTCAACTCTGGAAAGTCGTTACTTGAGTGCACAGCGGGAAGCCACATGTTTACGTGATTTGAACGATAAATTGGAGCATCGGGTCAGTAAGTGGTAACCTGATTTCTACATTTTTTATTCCAAATTAGCTGGAAATCTGGTAGAAAGTATACCTCCATATTCCATAATCTGACATCTTTCAGTTTAATCTTGATCAAGTCTGCGATTTAACATAAATGTAAGTGGGTGGTCAAATGAGTCAGTATAAACAAATATTACTAGTAATCGAGATCGGCATTCCTTGAATTAGAGTTGCTGTACTTGAAAGTTCGAAAACAGATCCATCAGTCGTAGTGGAAGTTCATCTCTCACCTCTAAACTTAATCCGAAGGTCTTTATCACTATCATTTATTTCATTGTAATGTTTATTTCAGCTTGCAAACAAAGATGCTACGGTTAGACTAAATGAAGAAAAAGTACGTAGTTTACAAGAGCGCCTTGAATTAGCTGAAAAGCAGTTGGCTCAAAGTTTGAAAAAAGCAGAATCATTACCGAGCGTAGAAGCAGAATTGCAGCAACGTATGGAAGCTCTTACAGCAGCGGAACAGGTGCATATTGGCTCATATTAGAAAAATAGATTTAAAATATTAGATGATTTTATGAAATATTAGTTCTGTGAAATTGCGAATGCTTGGCAGAGTTTTTACTGCCGTTCTCTGTATCGCAAGTGACACAGCTTTCATGTATTAAGATTAATTGAGAGATAATGAGATCTAGGACGTTTTGGAGTGTAGTCTACAATTCTTGTATGTTATACTTGCCGTAATGTTGAATTGTTTCCTCAGAAGCAACTCAGTGCTGAAGAGCAGATGAATCGGTTGGCTCGACAAGTTGAAGAACGCAGTGCAGAACTTGAACGTGCTGTACAACGGGAGAAAATGAATGAAGAACATAATCAGCGTTTATCATCCACCGTTGACAAATTACTGAGTGAATCAAACGATAGGTGAGCGTTTATAGTTATGATAATTCCGCTTGTAAATAAATCTGAGGCGCAGAAATAATCAAAAAAGAGGAGTGGGAAATGCTTGAGCGTTCAGACAACGAGATTCGAACATCTGCGTTAACTTTCTTGACTTGCCATTTACTTCGCTCCCCACAGATTTTGACCACTTTAGAACGGAAAATATTGGCATGATCACTCGGTACCTTAAGTAATGGAAGAATCTTACAGGTTACAATTACACTTGAAGGAGCGTATGCAAGCCCTTGACGAAAAGAATCGCTTAACACAACAGCTGGAACAAACAAAGAAAATCTATGACCAAGTAAGTGCGGTATTTACTGTTTCACTTCTTGGTTTTCTTTATGCACCTCTGTCATCTATGTACAAATTTTTACGTGTGGTTAATTTTAGTCTTAGCGGGGAGTTCGGATTCTCCTCTTGTATGAAAATAGAGATTGGCAAAGTCTGAAGGAGCAGCGATGAGTAGTATTTTTTGGAGTTCATTTGATTGGTCCGGTACCCTTTTTTGCAGGGTGGTTAATCTGTTTCTTTGAATTCTTAATCTTTTTTTAAGTGTGAACGGACGAAAGAACGCCTACAACGTGACAATGAAAGTTTGCGGCAAGAAATTGAAGCGCTACGCAATCAGCTTTATAACGCTCGTACTGCTCAGTATCATTTCAGGTAAAATATTTTGGGATACGAAAAGGTTTTGTATCTGAGAAAAAAATTGGAATTAACTCATATGTTTCAACTAGTTCGTCTGTTTCTTTTGTCGTACGATTTTAACAGAGGATGCAAAAAAATATCCCTATACATTTTTTCTCCAAAAAACTGCAGACTTATACATATTCAGTTCCAAATTTAGGCATAATAGAATTGCGTTATTGTTTCGTGGTTTAACATTCGCATCGTTTTCAGTCTTTTTTGAGCTTAGTTTCTAAGCTTAGTTTTTTTTTTTTTGAGCTTAATTTCTTAATACTTGGGAATCATTCGCAATTTGTTATGGAGAAACAGTCAAAACTTGTTTTTGTGTTGCAACAGACCCTCGATTTTCCCTGAATTTTGCTGTATTTTTAATTTTTTGCTATGTTGTTGCGGATATTTTTCCCAAAGGGATTGAATTAATGGAATTTACAGATTGCACAGTTCACCTATGATATTGCCTGTAGCAGCGCCAACTGTACAATCTTCTTCAGGAGCTGGAGGACCGCCACCACCCCCTCTTGTGGTATCATCATTTGTGTATTTTTCAATAAAATCTTTTTCTTTTGTACACTTAAATAGTCTGGACTGTATAATCCATATTTCTACTAAATCATGGAGATTTTTTGATTTCTTTTGCTGTTGTACGGATTCTTTGTAGACTGTCACAGCATCCTCTGGTAATGCAGTTTATGGTGGAATACGCCGTGCACAAAAAGGCAGATTACAAGCATTACAGGAAGACCCAAGCAAAGTGCAGACACTGAATGAACAAGAATGGGATCGACTACAGCAAGCACATGTGCTTGCTAATGTGCAGCACGTAATAAGTTTGATCAAAATAACTCTACTCTAAAGATTTCCATGGTCTTTTAGACATCGTTATTTGGCTCTTTATTTTGAAAGATCCATATAATGCAGAAAAAAATCTCAAATCATCCTTGAAATTTTAAGGGTATTTCGAAATCAATTTTTAAATTCGATAATAGTTTTTGACGAATTAAGCTTCCCAGCAGCACTATTTAAACTTGGTTTTTAGGAATTGAGGGTCGAAATAAAATACACAATCACTTTTCAGGCTTTTTCATCGTCATCATCAATGATGGATATGACTGGTGGTGGTGGATCTGCATGTCCACCAGTTCCAAACACTACAGCAATTTCTGGTGCTGCAGATCCACATACTCTTGCCAATATGTTGCAAGAAAGGTTTGTTATTCCAAGCGAAATTTTCAATCCTGTAGGTTCCTTTAATTACCTGTTATCTGATTATGATCAGAAAGCTGATGGCAGTTTTATACCGCACTGATAAAGATAATAATATTGCAGATTGAATGCTATAAATTCGGAGATTCGCTTAATAGAACAAGAAAAAACACATGCCGAACGTATCGCTGAACAGTTAGAAAGTCGTGCTACAGCAGTAGCTGCAGCAGCTGCTGCAGGTAATTTGCATTTGCTTTCATCAAATTAAACAAGTAGTGAAATAGTGAAATCCACTGTAATTCGTGTTTTATATTTACAGCAAATGAAGAGTCACAAGCATTATCAGCACATTCGACACCACGTAACTCACCTCAGCACGATTTTTTGATTACCAAATATAATACGGTGTGCTTTTTCTTTTTATCTGTTACATATCTATTAACTTCCGCTTTTTTTACATCTTTATTTTTGATGCGTTCGTTTTCACCGTTTCTTTTTTATTGTGTATAATTTTTCTTTCTTGGATTCACATTCGGGTTTGAATCGGGTCATTACTCATTCCTCCTTATTGCTTAGCTTTTGCGTGGTTTTATAGCTGCCTGCTAATGCATCAACGTCGCATATTCACGGTGGTGGCAGCAGTGGACCAATGGATTCTTCATACGGTCATCAGGTAAATACACACGTTTTCTAAATTTATATGTTTAGTGGTGGTTTTTTTGTTGAAGAGATTCAGAGTGAAATTAATTTCTCATAAAGTTCGCTATTACATTTCGCAAATAAATTCTAGTTTTCAACGAATGTGCAATTTGGTGCAGTGGATGAAATGCCAAACGGTGTAGCAACTTTTGATTATGGGATATGTGGTATGAGGTATCCAGGTGCAGAGGATCAAATGCAACATTCTTATACAGTATGCATCAGCTGTTTACTTTTATTATTCATTTCTTCGTTTATATAATGAATTGAAATTTAGCGTTTTCTCACAGACTAAATTTCGATTCCAAACCTAGACAGTTTTTTTTGCTGCTATCCTTTTGATTTTTTGATTTTTACAGGGTTCTGTTCTCGATGATGAATATAATCCGAGTTTAGGCCCAGCTGCTGCAGGAATATTATTGGATCGGATGTCGCCCACATCATCCATTACTTCTTCACAATATGACCATTCATCTGTTTATGGGACATCGGGCGCTGCAAGAGGTATTTTAGTTTGAAGCTTTTTGAAGTTTTTATAAGTCATCAAGCAATAGTTTCTTTTCTGATAAAGAATTTGTCGAGGATTGGTTAAGAGAAGGAGTAAAACTATAGGAGCGAAGAAGCAACGTTCAACTTCCTCGACAGCAGCAAAGACTCTTGGGAGATTATTTAATAAAAAAGCGAAAAGTAGCAGTTGTGGTAGTAATTTACGTCAGTATGAGCAAGGTATTCATTCATTTGTCAATTTCGAGCTTAACTCAAAAGAAACTGTCAAGCTTTTCGGATGTCGTAAGCGGCACGTTTTTCTCGACTATTCTACATCCATTCTGTCATTTGCTTATTTGTATTATATTTATTTACAGGTGGATATTCGGATAGTGAAATGTCATCAGTAGAAGGCCTCAGTGTCATTGCGGGTGCTGCCACATCGTCTTCCCTGTTAACGGGTAGCAATCTAAATACTTCTGATTTTCTCAAATAAGTATCAGGCTTATCACCTTCATGTTTCACTATGCTTGTAGTTTAGAAGATGATTGAAATCAAGCGCTTTTGACAGAGTACCTATAAATTTCGTCATTTTTTAATGTAATGAGACTGCATCTATAATATACACACTCAAGTTTCAAGACATTATATTTCTAAACATTATACTACTTGGTTCTTAACAGCAAGATGTTGAGCGTCTCATTCAAATGGACTGTAAATCAAATACTTCTTACAATATTTGTTTAATTAAACGATTACAGGTAAAGCAGTAAACGGTGGAGTAATAGTTGGTGCTACTATAGCTGCCGATTTTGACAGAAGGAAAAAAAAGAAATATGAATTGCTGGAGGAGGTATCCGTTAGTTTGTTACTGCTTATTATTGTTGGTAAAATTATATATTAACTTGCTATAAACTTTCATGTGCTATACCTGCCACCAGTTTAAATGCTTTCAGTTGCGTAGTATATCTGTTTTAGGCGATGAAAGCACGTACTCCTTTTGCCCTGTGGAATGGGCCAACCGTAGTAGCCTGGTTGGAATTATGGGTTGGCATGCCCGCTTGGTACGTTATGTTTCATTAATTTCACAAATTAACTTGCTTTGATTTTTAAAAATTAATTAAAAATGAACTTTACGGTTTTTACGTATTTGCAGGTATGTAGCAGCATGTCATGCGAATGTAAAAAGTGGTGCAATCATGAGTGCATTATCGGATCAAGAAATACAGCGTGAAATAGGCATCTCAAATCCATTGCATAGGCTGAAATTACGATTAGCTATACAAGTAATTGAAAATTGTTGTGTTTTTTGACATAACACATTGGAAATGAACATATGTAGTAGAGCATCAAGCATTACTGCTTTTTTTCTTTTTTTAACATTCATTTTTTTAAATATATTACAGGAAATGGTTTCGTTGACTTCTCCGTCAGCACCGCGTACAACACGTGCAACACTTGCATTTGGTGAAATGAATCACGAATGGATTGGTAATGAATGGCTGCCCTCATTAGGTGCAACTTTTGTCTATGGATTATCAGTTTGTTATCTCTGAAGATCTGAGTAAATCTACTGCGAGGTAGATGAACTGGAATTTCGCTTCTTTCAGGTCTGGCGCAGTATCGGCCAGCATTTATGGAGTGTTTATTGGATGCTCGAATGTTGGAGCATCTCTCCAAACGTGATCTTAGGACGCATCTCAAAATGCTCGATAGTTTTCATCGGTAGGTTTAATTTTTTTTGCCTAAGCTTACCAGGATTTTCATTTCTTAATTTGACAATTATTCATGTCTTGTTGCAGTGCCAGTTTGCAGTATGGTATAATTTGTTTGAAGAAACTGAATTATGATAAGAAGGCATTGACAGAAAGGAGAAAAGCTTGTGAGAATGTCAATAGAGGTTAGTCGTTTCAATTCTTTTGCTTTGTAATATTGAAATAACAATTTAAATGTCATTCACGAAGATCTGCGGAAAGTCTTGTTTAGCTGCAGCTGTAAATAACAATAACATACTGTATACTACAGTCACGTTGCACTGCAGTGGCAAAGGATTCAGTTAATCTGAATGAGGAATGCAACATTCTGGAACTTGAAATTGAATTGAAGTTAGAAATTTAAAAACAAATGGAGGAATTTCATGATGAGATGCTGCAGATGTACTGGTATGGAGTAATGATCGCGTGGCACGTTGGGTTGAGGAAATCGGTCTTGGGGCATATGCGAACCAACTGAAGGATAGTGGCGTACACGGCGCCCTTATTGCACTCGATCATACATTCGATGCCCAAAGCCTGGCCTTATCTCTACAAATACCACCACAGGTTAATGCATTACATTTCTGTGGTATCCTTTGCGCCATTTTAGTTTTTTTTTTTTTAATATCTCTCTGAATCTAAATCAGTTGATAAATTTGTAGGATTTTTCTGCTCGCCAATTATTGGAACATGCATTTGAGCAGTTGGTAATAGCTGGTGATTGTCGAAGTAGTACAACATTTGATATTGGTGGTGTGGATTGTCGTGTTTCTACGGCAACAGTTAATGCAGCAGTAAGTTCATCGTCCACTATAATGACTGGAATAGGGAATTACTCATCAGTACCCCCACCATCGCCTCCCAGTTAATTAATTTTGCATTTTGATTGTTACTGAATGATTAGTTAGGACGCAGGGTCTGTGATAGCGGCATAGAAACTTGAGTGGTCGTCTGAATTTGCTTTACGCTTACCTGTTCACCGTATCTCGAGTTATTGTAACTAATTTAGATTTCGCTGTTCGCTCAAGTTGTAAAGCCGTATACTGAGTATAGAACGAAATTTTTTTGCTCACTTGCTAACGAGATTTACAGACTAATCGGTTGCATTTTTTACCTTAAAAAACCGTATTTCTTAAGCCGTCAATCTTTCCAGTTTTGTTTCTGCAAGAACACATCCTAGAAAAATATTTCATTTCTGGTGTCCTAATTCATTTATTTGGTTCTTTCCAATGAGAATGGAACAAAGAACTGAATAAAAATATAAATTCGAGATTTTTCTTTTAAATAGGATGGTACATAATGCGTTGTGCCGCTATCCTATCACTTTTATTATAAACTGTGAGCGATTTCCATCTTTGATCTTAATGCATTTCGTTGTGTCATATAAGAGAAATTAAAGGAAGTTGAAATTAGCTTTTTGTCTCTTTTTCACTTTACAGGAATATTTTCCTATTAAATGTAGCTTAAATTTAATCGGTCGGAATGTTGATAGTGTAATGGTGTGTTTGTTGCCAGAAAATGAGAAAATTCCAAATAGTTGTCTCCGGTATGCCTTTATCGGTGGATTACAACTGGATTATAATATGTTTTCGTTCTGTAAGGCTTCCTTGTAAGAGTTTGTTCGTTATTATAGGTAACAATGTTACATCTGTGTAGAAATTAACTGGAACAATCTCTTCTATTCCAGTAATTCTCTTGAGATAATTTCCTTCTCTATATTTTTTGCTTGCTTTTTTAAACTCTGTTACCAACCTATCTTCTTGTTCGTTAATTTTACAGATTCTAAGATAGTTATTGAATTTCAATGAAATTTTGAAGTCTAAGGTTCAAAACTTGGCGGATTTTTAAGTCCAAAGTTCAGAACTCGACGGATTCAAACAGTGTCTATTGTACATTTATTTGCTGAGATTAATTTATTGGCGTGAATAATAGGTTAATAATTTCATTCACATTCTTTCTTCAATCTTTTAATTCCCATTTCTTTATTACGTTTCTTTCTATCTAGCATTTATCTTACCGATCTAAATTTTGCTTTCAGAACATGTAGTGAGGTTTTAAGACTTTGAATTGAAAAAGGGAAGATTTATGAGTGGTGTTTTGGCATAAATTCAGGCCCGCGACTAGAGGACATGTTTCAACTGTTTTCCATTAATTTCTCATAACTTCCAGTTCTGTCTTCTCTTTCTTCTTTCGCTGTTCAAAAAATATGATGGACTACCGATGTTTAGAGAAGCGCCTAACTAGTATGATTGCAAAACTTGCCGCGAAGAAATGTCTGCCAGATTATTTTTCCCTAGTGTAATTAAAAGCTTACGCGATCGGGCCGACATTCATAGTCATTGGTTATGTTCTAACCCCACCCACAAAGTATCAATTTTGTCGAAAATGATTAAAAAGTTTTCTCCTACGTCATGCAACTAATGTTAAAGTTGTTACTGAAAGTAGGGCACACTGCATATACTTTCCACCGCGGAACCTGGAAATGGGTTGACCCTCCCGACTGCATATGATCATCCGAACTATTGCTTCAGCTCTCAGCATCTCTTCCTTTTCAAGGAAAAGATATGCTTGTGGAGAGTTCTTCGTAAACATTTTTTTCTCAAGCACATTAACGCAGCAGAATTAACAAAAATGCAGGAAATGTACAGAGTTCTCTTCAAATTTTCAAAAAAATTGTACTGTCAAGCAGTCGACCAAAGTCACACCTTGCAAAGGATCATTCATACTCCTTTCCCATTCCCTGACATACTAGCTTACTGCTCTTTCCTTAGTCATAGGTTGCACCTGACACTAGTATTTGTGGGAAGGTCGATTTCGCGATAAATCTTATAGTCCCGTTATATTCCGCAAACCTTGCATAAAATCTCCATCTTCACTGAAACTTACGCTCTTAACTATAGTGAATCACTTTCCTGGAGATACATTTTAGCAATATAGCATTTTATTCATTCACGTCCTTGACAAGCAGGTCAATAAAAAACGGGTCAGACCGCTATCATTGTGAGCTCCATTCGGGAGGTAGCTGCGAATGTATAACCTCTGCTCAATACTTCAGTAGTATAACATTCAAAAGTTTGTATGAACATAAAACCGAATTGCAGAAACGAAGTCAACGAAGTTACGAGTCAACATAAAAGTGTGCTAACTAGTTATGAGCAGATGCAGGGACTTTCAGTACTACGCCGTACTGCAACTAATAAGTGTGTCTCGAAATTGGAATATCAATTTCAGCACGAAGTAATGAAATTCAAACCTTGGAAAGCTCGCATATCCCATAATTAAAAGGTCAGGTACTGGTCTTCCATCCGTACTAATAATTTAAAAGATTCCTAAAAAACTTTATTAGCAAATATGCACAAACTTGTTTGTGACAGAAAGTCGGAAACTATTTACAAAGTTAAATCACCAAACTTTACAGTTCGTGATCATTGGGAATCGGTAATAATTCGTGAACTCGTCTTATTTCCATTTCTCCATCTCTTCCCTAAAAAACTCAAATCTCGTAAATCCTTAGGAAATTTTCACGAACCAACCAAAACAAGCTTCTCCTACTAGTTCTTAATATCAATGTTTATTTAAGAATCCTACCTGTGATTGCCTGGTTTCATTTGATTCCTCATCCCACCAAGAATGTTGGCCGTAGCTTTACTTACGGCAATTATAGGCCGTAATACTGTAGTTGGAGTTTGTCGAAGAAAACCACGTACAGTCGAATAACCACTTGCCTGATCTTCCAATGCAGCTAATTGAAAATCTAACGCCGTATCACTTATTTCCTAAAATTATTTGTGATGATAAAAGAAAATAAGAAAAGAAATAACGTTAACATGTTTTCTGCATAATTCTCTTACCCGCCCAATAGCTTCCAAAGCCATATTAAAGCCTTCTCTGATATCATTTGGCGGTCGAAGTACTGTGTAATCTATCATATTCCTTCGATGTCGATATATAGGATATTCAGGTGAAACAATATCAAATGCCAATTCCGCTACGCTCTGTAACATTTCGCCAAATTTTTTGATACAAATCACGTTTCTATGATGAACGAGCAGAAAAAAGGAGGAGAAAATCGCTACCGCTACCTGTACAACTCCGACCATTCTTTGAAGCATATCTACCGCAGCCGTTGCGGTAGATATCCCAAAACTTTCCGCCCCTTTTTGCAATCCTTTTACGAAATGACCTTCTTCCCTACAATATTCGTTTACTGGCATCAAAAACAGATCTCGAATCCCAAAACCTGAAAATGCTGGGAACAAGCTACAATTTCACAGCATTGCAAAAGAATTACTTGAATTCAACAGGGAATGGAAATGAAGATTGAGAAACATGATACCGCTCCAAAATTTGTAAATTCCAGTTTTAATGCTTCTGCTTTTACTTGAGCAGAAATTTTCTAGCATATCAAAAATCGCTCACCAACATCTACCAGTGACTTGACAGGTCCATATGACGTTATAAACTGCACTAATTGTTTATTGTTAATATCGCTAAGCCAGGCATTAACAGCAAACTAAAATTTTCAGATAAGTATAAATGGCAGAGAAAAACCAATTAAACAAACGACCTCTGAGGATAATTGTAATTTAAAGAGAGATCTCAGCTAAATATCTAAAGGAAACTTACTTTAATACACCGATCATAACCAAGCAACCCCCGCGTGCAGCTGAGTTCCTTCAAACGTATTTCTGTGCATTTGAAATCGCTTAGCCCTACTAAAAGTCCCAAAACCCAACCCTGATCTGGACGTATTCGCTTTCCGTTTAAATCCAAACGAATTATAGCGGACGGCGAAAAAGTAAATTCCCTATAATAAAGATGCAGTTAGCATCTACAAAAAAAAAAAAAAAAAAAAAAAAGAACTAAAGGTCCATTAAGTTATTAACCTTGCGAAGAATAATCATTCCTTACTTGAAATAGATCTTTCCTTTAGCGATCGATTCTGCTTCAAAAGAATTTATTTCCAAAGAACTGCCTTGCTGATGACTGGTCTGAAATAGCATAAATGATTTCAGAAGGATAACGGATCGTTCCATTCATTCAGAAGTAAACTGTAATCATGAAGGAAATAATTTGTATGGAATCTTGATATTTTTATAAGTGAACAGCTATGAATGTTACACTGAAAGGTTTCAAAATTGGTGAAGGTTCTCTTCCTGCTAAAAAATATGCAGTATGAAATTCATATAAACAATAAATCTTTGTGCTAACAGCAAACGGCGCAGAAGCAGATTTTTCGTCGTCTTTTTCTTCTTTCACTATACCAAGCTTTAACTCTACACTGCTTGACTCTTCAGACGTGATAGGCAAAATAGCACAAGTGCTATTATCAGTCTCCTCTCTACTGAAGCACTGAATCGATGGTGACTGAGAAAGGGAATTCACATGACCCATTAAATTTGTGATATCGTCAGTCACAGGTCCTAAAATAGTCAGTAGAGTCAATTTTATGGTACAATGATGCAATGTTGACTCTGAAACAAACTTTAAATAAAAAGGATTGGTTGAATTAAAATTACCACTTTCGTCAAACAAATCACTTGCTGAATCTGGCCGTTCACTGACCATTAAATTATCGCTATTATCTTCATCCAGGAAATCATCACCTGAAATTATTTCTTGGAACTTCATTCATTACATCTCGGCCATCTAATATGATCTGAAACACTAATCTGGTTCAAAACAATTAATATAAGATACTGACGAATATGCAAATTAAGCAGATCATGTTTTTGTCGCTGTTTATCGTTGCAAGTATCCAGCTGGTGTCCAACAAATTCGTTCAAAAATGAATCATTTTCCATAGTCATCTCCACACTTTTTGTTACTGTTTCTGAATATGTATCGCCAGCGCACTCCGTACTGTCATTATTTCCATTCAAACGCACTTCTAACCATGGATTTTCTGGCATTTTCGATGTTGCGGTATCTTCTAAATTAAAAGTAAAAATAAAAATTACTCTAGACAACTCTTGCAAATGATCATTTACCAAAATAACACGAAGAAGGACCAAACCTGATTGCAAGACAGCAACACTTCCCGACAGATCATTTAAATAATCTTCTAGGAACTCCAGCGTATCCTGGTCAGCATTGATACGCAAAGGTAACAGGGAAACTTTCATTTTACCCTCATGTTGAGGAGTTTCAAATAAACGAACAGAAAATATCGGCGACTGCGAATGACGTGGAAACGTCTGATCCCACACATGCTGCAAATAAATGAACACAATTGTAAAAACTAATACAAGTTAAAAAAATCAAAATTAATGGAAATGAAGCACAAACTTTCGCATGTCTTAAGTGCAATCTTTCTTGAAAAATAGCTTTACAGCTTACCGAGTAAAGCAGCTTATTTATTTTTGAAGACACCATTTTATCCAAAATTTCGACTGAACCGATACTGAACAGCCTTGTAGACAACGCGGGCGCATCTTTATCGTATAGTTCGAACACAAATTTAACCTGATATGACAGAATTTCGCAAACGAAAAACAGAACTAACCAGTCACATAAGTAAGATTAAAATAAACTGTGACGGCCTCACTTAATAAAATAACGATTCTTTCGGATCAGAATATCGTTTAAAATAACAACATGAACTAAATAAAAGACTTGCTTTAGAAAAACGCAAATCTACATGAGCAGAATAATCTCTATAATGACCACCAACGGGAGAGTTGTCACGGCGTAACTTGAAGCCATTTGATGCATAGTACGGTTTGTAAGGTGGTTTTGAGCTGCCTGAAATGTGCAAACAGCAACAGCTGCAACTGGTAGAATCCACATTGAATAAATTACAAAATGTTAAAAGGCTCAGCCTTACTTGCCTTTAAAATTTTTACCATGAAAACTTACTGAAGTCAGCACCACCGTATAAATGAAGTTCCAGCGATACATCATCAATAAAGTATTTGATAAAAGGAGTGTGAATCTTGTTTACGGTGAACAGAACCGATCTATTCAACCTACTACCGATTTTTGTCAAATAATCGTCGTGTGTAACAGGAGCTGTGTCGTCACTGAACAGATACCGTGCCCATGGCTTACCATTACTAGTCTAAAATCTTGTGCGGAAAATAAATACTACTATTAAATCCTAAAAATAAATAAGAAAAGTATTTAGTATATTTTAGAAAGTTCAAAAATCACAAAAAGTACCGTCATTCCACTACCCGGAATTTCATCAAGTAGACAAAAGTCTTCATCAATTCCAAACGCACCAGATGAGTCTCTAGGCCTGCTTTCCCCTGTCACATCAGTTAAATCTGCAGCTTATTAATTTGTGAGTAATAAGCCTAAATCCGGCAAATTTTGCAAAAGTTAAAATATTCTGTTGAAAGGAAACATACTAATTTTAAAAATAATTTAAAACCAAATATAAAACTGATATTAGATATAAAACTTATAAAACTTACCTTAGATATAAATTAGATATAAAACTTATAAAAATATAAAACTTACCTATCATTGGATTCGATGCCACTTGAGAACTATACGACAAATTCTTAGACGAATCTGTCGAGTACTCTAAAACTTCACATCTGGATTGCAACAACGCTGATTGCACCATTTTCTAAATTTTAAAACACATAGTGAAAATGAATAATCTCGAAAAGGTGAATGAAGAATACTAACTCGTCAATTTTGGAATCCTAAGTCCTGGATTTTGAACAGAAAATTATGCAGAAGTAATATTCCTTCCATGTCTCCTTACCCTTTTACCATCACATTTTCGCTATTTTCTATTACTTTACTGCTCTCCTTCGCTTATCTGCTGGAAAAATATTAAACTACTCCTTATATCTGAATTAGCACTCCAAAAACTTTAAAACTTCTGTACAAGATTTCCTCGAGTCATATAATACGGCCATGCAGAAAATGGGAGCAAGAAGCTTGTTTTTCACATATTTTTGCTTTTGCTAGTTCATTTAGAATATATTGCAGAACATACTTTTCCACAGAACTTACTTCAATATCAGCTGTTTGTTGTTCGGTAGAAGCTTGCTTCTTTAAATTCCGGATTGTTGCCTTATCGATTAGTGTTTGTAACTCAGCTGTAGATGCAGATACTTTGGAAGTTTGCGTATCTAGCAGCTCAGCAACAGCATTAATGACCAAACACAGCGAATCCGAACAAGCCCATAACTGCAACTTCCTTTTTTGATTACTGATGGCGATATCCAATATATAGAAGTTGAAACGCAGAATAATAATTCAAGAGTTGAAACTTTATAAAAGAATGCTAGAGTTAAAAAGTTAAAATTACTTTCAACAAATCATTTTTGCATCTAATTTCCAGAAACGGAAGACATTTATTTGGCCTATCACCACCATTACTGGAACTTTTAGCTGCCATCACCTGGAAGTTACAATAGCCTATGACATGAATGAAATTTTCCAAATGCTAACATATTTTGTTGAAATGAACAGTAGAAGCAACAATATATCCAAGTCTGCATTTATTTAAGCAGCTACAACTAAAAACATGTAACACAAAAAGTAAAACACAAAAAGCTACTGAATATTCACGAAATTAGCTACTGAACTAACTCGTTTGGACGTTCACTACTAACCTTTCGTCGGTGGATATTAAAAAGAACACGAGATATAGATTTCCAACAACAAGTGAGAAAGTCTTTTGACAGACCGACTACACCGACTTATAACTTTGAAGAAAAAAACAAAATATACCTCTAGTTGCAGCATACCCACAGACACCATGTTTATGAATTTGGGCTCAGATTTTCTAGATTTTTTGGTTTCACTGTGATTCTTCAAGGTTTGAGCATCCGGAGTAAATGATGCGAAAAGCTTGAGCTGCTCAAATATGCATTCAAATTTGTATATTTCTAGATCCTTCATCATTCGACTACTAACATCACAAGAACCAAGCACGACTCTAAAAAGTCCAAGGTTTCATGATATGAAAGTAAGCTAAACTTCTAGCCACTGCATGTAGCATCAACTGATTTATTTTATTCCCTAAAAATACAGCTGATTACGTATGTGTTTTAAGGAATTTGAAAGGTTAATTCTCTTATATACAAATATTGGATTACTACTGACCGTAATGATAAAGGGGGTGATGGATTCGCGAAATAATGTTCATAAGCCAATAGAGAGGATGAAAAATGCATATGTAGTTCAGTCGTTATTTGTGGGACATCGTAGCCAGGAATACCGTAATCGGTAATATCGAAGAAACTGATCAACTGATTAATCCAAAATTGTTCAGCATTTGCACACGGTTTCATATGTAACACTGTATTACGAATACCAACTGCAACCAGCATATTCTGGAATGTTTTCGTTGGTTATCTTTGTTATAGAAAAACATAACACGCATTAAGAACACAAAATACCATTAAAAAATGTAAAATTAAGAATGTAGCAACATCCCAAAACCAAGCAGGAAATAAAATTTTCTAATTTTCTAATTCAAACGCGAAAAATGAACTGACAAGTCCCATTACGGATGAAAGTTGCTCTCAAATGGTTAAAGCAGCCACCATAGTATAGATTTCCTTCAAAAAATAAATAAAAACCTTGAGATTTTCGATAAAGTGAAAATCGATTCTAACTGCAATAGCGAAATTATCCTCCTCTTCCAGAAAACAAATTTCTTCATCTACTATCGGCTCTGCTTGGATTCCTTCTTTGAAATGCTGAGCAAAATCCTTCTTCAAAACACACCCTTCATATGGGACTACATCTCCAGTAAGATCTGAAGATATCACTTGCATTAAATAAGCTTATATTGAGAACTATAGCAAAAAATTCCACCGTTGAAAATTTTTTACTTTTATAAAAAAAACTGGCAGCCTTGGCGGTTAAATAAAAATAAGACAGCTCTCTATTGCCATGAAAACCATTAACTGTCATTATTTGTGTTTTGTGTAGAATTCCACCAACTTGACCCAGTCTTTTCACAATCCCATCCTGAAATCCATAAAAACAGAAAAGCTAGAACAGACAAATTACAAAACTTCAAAATATCTTCAAAATACTACAAAACAAACTTCAAATTCAGTTCCTATGAGCAGCCGGCCATCATTTATATTTGCCAGCAAGCAAAAATCATGGGACTTCTCATTGCCCAATGTATTTACTGTTGGACTCGAACCATGAGAACACGAAACATTACATTCACTCTGTACAGAATCTATAATTCCAAAAATTTTAAAACTATTAAAACTAGGACGCAATTCATCCAGAAAACAAAATTTAATGTTAACAGAAATTTTCCTCACCTGGGCGAGCAAAAAAGAACATGTAGAAATATTATAAACAGATCTTTCAAAAAAGTTACTTTTCCTTTTTGAAGATCTACAGAATTCGAAGAGTTCGTCATCCGATGCTTCCACATCTCTCTGCCGATCAGAACTATTCAGTATGGGAGAAGATGGCTGCCACATTGATAAATCGTTCACCAACCTTCATGTAACAGAATTTATGCACGAGTTCAGAAAAAAAATCAGTTTTAGAACTATAAAAACAGAAATCACGAAACCTTCACCAAAAACAAACGATAGAGAATGAATACGATACAAAGCCAATCTTACTGTGATTCATTTTAAACTTTTTAAATGCAGATCATGATGCACAATTAATACCAATCAAAACTAATTTATCCCGCTGGACTTTAGTAAAAGTTTCCTCAACTTATTTGAAACTTATAGAGTAATGCCTTATTACGCCTCATCATTTGCTGCACTTCACTTGCAGTGAATACAGGTTGAAAATTACGGAAAAAAAACCTATTATAAATAACTTCGTAATAGTGACGACTAGGTAAATGAACTCGCAGTGCCGGAATGGTTAATTCACAATTTATTCGAGCATTTGACAGACAGTTGTCACCAAATTCTAACATTTCCTTTGTGCTTCCAACCACAATTATCTAAATATTATAAAATTAATATTTCGCCATTATGGCAGATAAAAGCGAACAAAGTAACAGTGATACCAACCACTCTGTTTTCATTGCGTATAATACATTTTGAGAATGGTCCCTCCATTTTAACATCTGCTTCGCTTTCAACATCATATTCCGACGCATATGAGTAACCTGTTTCATTACAACGTGCAGAGGTCGACTCCAAGCTACTGTTTCTATTATCGTAACTAAGCTTTAAGCTAAAAAATAATTTAATAACGATAAATATTTATAACCTTGTAACAACAATTTGACAGATACACACATAAAAATGACAAAGTTGTCATTGTGGAAGACAGAGAGCCATTTTTACATTAAAAAAAAAAATCCTTTCAATATACCTGACACAACCTCCACCACATGTTTCTGAACAACCAGCAAAAAAAAAGATAGAGTCGAGATTCGCTGAGCCAGCTTCACCAGCCAAATTGAACGACCCTAAAATCTATAATTGAGGAGAACAACCAATAATAAATTTTATTCATCGCTAACAATAAGAGAAAGCTTTGTACTTCCTTATTTTCTATATTAATTTGCCTTAACTCATACAAAATCTTGAGATTAAACATATTGCTGATGAAATCTCCAATATCGGAAATCCTCAAGATAACTCTATATCAAGAAAAGAACAAAAATACCGTTTACAGCAGAAGTCGAAATAACAGCTGTTGCATACTGCCTTAAGCATGATAAATTAAATTTTGGCATTTCTAGTTTGACATCCATTAAAGTCAACCTCAAAGATTCCTTATGCAAATTTCTTTTCCAGTAAGGTGTTCGAGCTGAAGAAGATTCAGAACGTCGCAAATCTACCACCGGTATTCTAAACGAACATACTATCATTGCTGATGAAATCTCCAATATCGGAAATTCTCAAGATAACTCTGTATCAAGAAAAGAACAAAAATGCCGTTTACAGCAGAAGTCGAAATAACAGTTGTTGCATACCATCATGAACAAGTAGTCTCAATTTAGGAAATCAAAAGTTTTCTTGAATTTTTTTATATTATTTCATAAGCTAATGAAAGAGATCAGACCTCAGATTTATATCCCATTCTGGACAGCCAATAATAAGTGCTAGTGATAATGATGTGTTACTTGCATCTTGCATAGCGGTAAAAAGCAAATCTGTTCTGAAAAATGATCACCTGCAATAAGAATAAAAAGGACTATATGCCCAAAAATCGAGGATACGTCATAAGCACACAAAATTTACTTTAAGCCTCGTGATACGTCGTTGACGTTGTGAATCAGTGAAGGAAATGTGTAAGCGTGAAAAGGTTTCGTGACCAAAAGAGAAGATATTCGATCAATTATTGAAATGTCTAATTCACTTTCGCAAGCTGTCATGTTTATAGTCACATCATAATGCTGAAACTGTTTTATAACAAACGACAGTGCTTGGATCCTCAAATTTCCAGAAAAAAACATTTGTATTTTTTATACGGTTTCGAATGAAGGAAATTAAATAAACAACATGAAATCAATAACTCTTTACAATGCGAACCTGTAAATTTTCGCCATTTTCTACATTAACCATTAGTCGACGATTTTTTTCAGTCGCTGATGCATTATCGCAAAATGAGAAAAGCCTGATAATTTCTTTGGCGTCCTTGAAAATGAAATTTCTTGAAAAATTTGCTATGTATGCAAATATTACTTCCAATAAAATCATGGGAAAAATAATACCGTGCTGGAAGAGGCCGCCGACAGAACTTCTAATAATTCCACATTAAGCGCTTCTAAATTCATTGAAAAAGAGTAATTTTCTCGACCTTTTACTTGATTGTAATCAAACAGGACTCCTTCACCAGTAAACCTAAAGATGTATAAACAAAAGTAAAAAATCACTTGAACAGAAGAATTAAAAGATAATTACTGCAGATGGTCGCCTTCATACAGATGTTTGGTACACCGATTTAATTCATCCAACTGAACTCCAAACCGCAGGGAAGATGCAGCCTTGAAGAACCCTTCTGCTAATTCCTTGTATGAACTAATAATATCAGCGATATTTTCGATGCCTCTAAAATCAGTGAAAAAATAAGCATGAATCCGTAACAAAATTTCTAATTATGCAAAACCGAATATATATGAAAAAAACACCCAAACTTTAGATTAAAAAACTAAAAATTAACAGCAAACCTGTTTCGAACTTCGTTTTGTCCAAGATAGTCTTTATGGGTGAGGACAACAACAACATTCCAAATATTTGCTTTAACACTAATCACGTCAGATACAGTGTTCGAATTTTTTAAAGCTTCTGCAATAAGATTTATCACGCGACGTCTTTTGAAATTAATATTAGTTCGCCGACATATTTCATCAAACATCTCCCATCCTTCTATGACATCTCCGAAATAAAAACCGACTTTGCGAATAGTCGCTTCTTAAAGTTCCCTTTGGAAATCTGGCAGCTCGGCCATCTCCTACATCACTGAGATTCAGTGAAACATTAGCCATTTGCTCTTCAATCGATGCCACTGAAGGTTTTCTTTGAGCATCATAAAACATCATCGAACCACCCCAATTGCCTAAACATCACAATATCAAAAGAAAAAAAAATTAGTGGATGGTATACTGTCAAATTCCACTATTAAACCACATAAAAAAAGTGTCTGCAGACGAAATCGCAATTATCGCCTTTAAAATTAAAGTTGCACAGAAAAAGAAAATCAAACTAAAAAGTTAATACTTGAAAAAGTTTACTAGGAGTAATGTTTACCATGCTGGAAGTCTGTACCGATTTGATTCGGTGGTATAATTCTTGTCTGCAATTCGGCTTCAACCTGTTGATAATCTTGCATACACATTGGTTTCCCTAAAGTGCATTGTCCACCATCTAAAACAAGATCTGACAAACTTTCGTAAATATAAAATCATCGAAAAAAACGACGGAAATAGAAGGCTTGCTCAAATTATTTGAACGAACCAGAGTTTGAAGGAGGAAGCTTTGCAATCGCAGTAAAAAATGTTTTCAAAATGCTCAGTTGCGAAGGCGTCAAAAATACACACAAACCATCAAAGTTGAGGCTAATTTCCTGGAAAAAAATAATGAGTTAGTGTTACTAAAGCAAAAATGAATTCGAACTCAAGTTTACAATATAAACAGGTAATAAAAAAATTAACCTTTTCGGAAGACAAGACGTATTGTGATGAGATCTCATTGTTACGTACTCGAACAATGACAGTTTCAACGCTACCACTAAAAGATGCAAACAGAACTGGATTCGACTCCAACCTGTAACTTTAGTTTTCGCTTATATTCGAAATAAAACAAAAACCAAAGCACAAAAGAAATGCCCAAAACATACGTAGAGTTACTAGCAGAACTTAATGGAGAAGAAGCAGCAGAAGGAAATTCATCTTCCAAATAGCTATTACGAGAATAACATGATTCATAAATAGTTGAAGCTGCTGACATCTGTCCAGAAGATAACATAACGCTACTCCTTTCATCTGATGAATCCGAAAAAGCTGACAATTTCTGAAAATATAAGTAATTTGTAAACTTCGAAAACTGAAATGAAGATTTGCCTTTTAAAAAACTATGCTTCATTTAGTACGACATTAAAACAATCTGCAAATGAAGCTAATGAAAACAAAACCGTTAAACAAATAGTAAACTACTAAACCTTCATTGTTTTTTCTTTTTCACGTCGAAGATACATACTTGTTATAACCTGAGCCGATGCTGACATATTTTCTTCTGATAAATCCCTCATCCCTGGTCTGAATGAAAAAAAAAAATGTCTTGCAATAATATATCGCTAATACAGTAACACATATTTTGGTCCAGAGCAAGCACATTTATATAAATCACCTGGTGAAAACATCGGTATAAACACGTATGCCTTTTACATGAAAAAGCTTATTGAAATCTGGAACAGCCGATAACGAACGTGGTTGCGCTGTTACTGCTTCGGCGTTGAAAGCTTCTAACTCTAACTGTTCATCGATAAGTTCAATCCTACATAAAATATTAAGACAAAATAACTCGTATTTCGCGTAAATTTAATTTTCAAAAAAAAAAAAAAGAAAACGACTACGCAATTTCAATAACGGGAGGCTAAAAACTTGAAGACTTTCAAATGTAAAAATCTTGTGAAAAATCCTTCATTTTTATCAGTAGAAATAATGCCAGATGATATCACACCAATCGATTCGAAATTCCAAAGCAGTACATAAACCAGAGTCTGAATCGGGATTGCCTTCCAAACGAATAATAGCATCATTGAAAATTAACCGAAAACGCGAGATAACGGCATCAATAACCTAAATTTCATGAATCCTAATAAGAACAGACTGAGAAACTATACAGATCGCATGGAGAAAGCTGTACCTCAGCAAATTGTTCAATGCCTTTATCCTCAGCTTCATTAATGGCTTCCTCCTGATTCAGAAAACTTTGCGCTAGTTCCATAGATGTTGCTAATGATCCCATGACACTTCCAAACATAGAAGCCACTGAAGATATATAAGTAATTGTGGGTCAGTTTAGTAAATACAAACAGTATATCCAAAATTTTATGGAAGACGAAAAAATTTAAAAATATGATCTTTGACCTATATCTCCTGATGGCTCATCTGCACAGTGCTGAAGCTGAAGTGTGAGCTGCAACTGCTTCACCTCCAAATCAACAGATTTTACAAGAATATATTGCCATGGAACTGTGATACTGACTTCGCCGATATACCCTTCGATCACCGTAAATGGTATTTTCATCAGTTCGAACGTTTCATTTAGTCTCTAAAAAAATAAATTTCTCAGCTGATTTGTCCATTTAATTTGAACATCAATACAGCATCGCATTTATTAAATAAAGTAATGATTTGAAATTTACCATACTTGGAAAGGAATTAAATGCTCTCTTATAAAAAGTTCATGTTTTGCAACAGTTTGTCATGTGAATTGCTTGTTGAATTTATTTACGGCAATCAGCAACAACACTCTATAACTTGAAAATAGATACCTGCACGTCCATATCAACATCGCTAACACATGCAATACCACCATAAAGAGTGGCTGATAATTGTTCCAAATTGATGCTTGATTTCAGAAAATCGCTTAAATATCTATGTATGAGGAAGCGACACAAGCGCTTTTGTAAAGCGTCTGTGATGTTCGATAAGCCCCAAACACCCATATTGATGTTCTCTGCAAAAGAAGCCTTACATTGCTGAGAATAAAATGCAATTTCAAACCAGGAAGGTGTAGCAATTTTGACTAAAAAACAGAGAAAGATGAAATCAATGCTTAAAATATTCAGCACAACACCACTGCAAAAAATCTAGAAGTGTCGATGAAGTCCGTGCATCGCCTACAAATTCTGTAATAGAAATGAGCCGAAACACTTACCACTTTGTAAAATGTTTGTCCAGTTAACTCGACAAGTAAATGCGAATATTATTTATCGGCCCTGACAACACTTCAACAATAGACTAATCTCCGTTCCTGTTATGAGTTTAATGTACATTGCAAAATACAAATTATACATAAAATGAGTAAATAATTTCACGAAAAGAAAACGGAAAGAAAATTCATATGTATATAACAATAAAGGAAATATAATAAAGCATGACATACCCATCAGAATTGATCCATCGCTCCACTTTTGATTATCTTGTAGTACGATAAGCTTTTCCAAAACTATTTCTGAATTAAAACAGATTTCGACTGACCGATCGCTGAATAACAGTGTACACAATTCGCGTAAAGCATTTAATAAATGTAGATGCATACAACATTACAGATATTTCCCTAAAAGAAAGGGCTTTCCAGTAAAGCGTACAGAGTTCACAAGTTCTGTGACTGACAACTATTCATCTTTTGCTTCCATAAAATTGGTCTTATTTTTCCTGTTCCAATCCAAACTTTACATACTAGATAGTCAGTTTTTTTTTAAAGTCGACACCAATACATACTTATTATATATCATGCATTATTATTGTTTTCGGAAGCAGAGAAATTTGAGAATGGTTGGATAATTTGAGAATATTTATGTATATATACATAAATATGTCAGAATTTCGGTCTCTTTTCAAGTTTTATGTTTTATTTTCAAACTAGAAATGGAATTAATATTGACAAGTTAACGTTTCTAACGAAACCAATAAATTCAATGTTTGACTACCACAACTGCAACACCGATTGATAGAACATGTGGTGCACCACTTTCTTCATTCATTACGATTACAACGTTCATCACCGTTCTTCATTACGCTTCGCGTGTTTTGCGGTTGGCCGTATCTGCTGAAGTGGAATCACGGATGGAAGGTGTGAAAAAAAATTTCCGCTATGAAGGAAAAAGAGAAAATTGCAGTGTATGAGAATTAAACGAGTCTTAAGTCCAATACTAGAAGAATAGAAGAGTCATACTTGAAAACTTTATTATATTTTCATTTTCATCTAGAAATAATGATCGAAGTTAGGGTGTTAGCCATTATGATAATCATGTCTCACTTTCCATGTTCCTTTCCTATATTGTTATCGGGAAATTCCATTTAATTCCATAGCTACGCGTCTGCTAACTAAAGATCAATGTGATAGATTATAATAAGCTTCTGTGTAGCATTTCAAGAGCACATTCTCTACATATACTTGGCCATATGTGTCCTTCAACTTGTTGTGATGCATCTTTTACAAATCAATATCGGTTGATTTATTGTTAGCACATTAGAACAATTCCTTCATATTTTTTCTTTCTGTGATAATTTTTGCATTTCCCCTTTCTATTTCGAATGACAAGCTCATCGTATATTTTGCCCAAATATGGCAATAAACGGGTTACGTGAAGTGAAACCAGTTAAGTAGGGTCAATCACATTAGCGGCGACAAATGGTGGTACCGTGAAAATTCCAAAACCGTGTTCTTACACTGGTCATCAATCATTCAAAATTCGTATTTTATCATTTTGTCATCGGCAAGTTCTTGTAAGTTTCCTTAAAAGAAAATTTTTTGAAATTGAAATTTTTACTTAAGAAAATTAGAAGAAAATTAAAAAATCAAATTATGGTTGTTAAATTATATAGTTCTATTTCCGAAGTCCTGCTGGACCGCCGAATCAACTTCCACCATCGCCATATTTATTACTTCACTGTCATGGTGGCGTTTTTTTAGCAACTATATCAAAATCTCATGAAGTAGTTGAATTTCCTTACTATAGATATTCAAAGATGCTTTTGTTTAAAAATTAATTTTTGCATATATTATTTGCAGACTTATTTATGCATATGGGCTCAACTACTTAATTGTTCTATCGTATCTGTCGAATACTCATTGGCATCAGAAAATCCATTTCCTCGTCCTGCAGAAGAAGTATTGTATGCATACACATACATTGTTCAGTAATGCAGCATAACTCGGTTTATATCTGCTGGCGAATTTTTGCACTCTATTCTCAAATTTGATTACCGAGTTGTTTTATAGTTTGGACGGGTGAGAAAATATGTATGATCGGTGACTCAACAGGTGGTAATTTGATAATGTCGGTCAGCTTAAGCTTCTTCAACTTGGTGTGTAGAGAATGCCAGATGGAATCGTTACCCTTTACACTATTTCTTCACTAAGTCTCATACTGAAATCAGTACCTTATACTTTGAAACTGGGTTTTCACATATCGTTTTTTACAAAAGTTAATCTGCGAATTAGCCTTCGACATTTTCTGAAACCAGAAGAAATAGTAGAATATATCAAATTCATGTGAGTTCAGTTTCAAACCGTTGGCACCTGTTGCTTTTGTCTATGATCAACTTTTTTGTACTTCAGTATTTTCCGTCACCTTCATGGGTGCTAAGTTGTATGGATCCTCTTTTATACATAGAAGTTGGGTTACAATGTATTGCAGATATTTTTCAAAATATTATGATATGAATTTATTGCTGGTTTTAATTATGTCCTTTACTCCTTACATTTACATGAATTTGTGATATTATAAAACGTCTCCTTATCAAGTTATACTGGATAGCTGATAAATCATAAAAATGATGGCAGATCTGAACAGAAAGATGGCAACAAAAGCTTGAAGATATGAAGCAAATACAAAAAACACAGAGGCGGTACAGTAGGTTTGGAGGTGATCTGTTTTGACATGATTCTTTAACTGTTGAGTATTTTCAGATAATTTTTACATTTTCATTACTGGAATTTAAATGTTGAGTTAACGTTGGAGGGGTCTTCATCAATCCTGTCTTTGGTAAATTTAGCTAATATCGCATCCACAACGGCGATACGCAATATATCGGCTGTCTTAAAAGCTAAAAATAAGGAGGAATTCAGCAGTGATACCATTATTAGCTAAAGCAGTGGGGATGAAGATGATAACTGTCTTTCTGGGGTCCAGGTGCTTTGTTTCTCGTCGTGCAGTTAAGCGCATTCCAAAAAATCGCCTCTGCATTTTTATCCTGGAATGAAACTGGTAACGAGGATTATTGAATACCGGAAAATGATCAAAATTTTAAATAAATTGATTAGTTATGACTGTATGTTTGTCAGCTAGGATAGTGGATCTATTTTACTGACAACGTGACTGTTGACGGGAACTTGTCATCCTTTCGAAATATTGCACTGGATTTTTGATTTAAATTTCTTTTGGCAACCATACTAATTTCAGGTAAAATCAGATCCATTTAAAATCCATCTTTCATCAAAGATGCATGGTCGAGGGCTGATAGACTATTTGAAAATTCACCCACTCACCAAGGGGATATTCTTGAACATCATAATTTTGCATTTCTGATCAAAAAAATCAGTAGAAGATATCATCTATGTTGAGTTTAATGAATTACTTAGATAATAGCTTTTTTAAATTTTAGGTTTTTAAATAGAACTTTTTCCATTTGAATAAAATTTGAAAAGTTGCTTTGCAAAATACTGATTATTTAGTACTGTGATTCTCATGGGTCATAATGATTGCTTAGAATCTCGGAAAGAGATGGAAAAAGTACTGAATATGGAAGGAAATAAACAGCCTGTGTTTTAAAGTTTACAGCTCTGCTATATCCACAATCGACGACAGTTCCGAAATTGTTACCATTGCATACAGTTGCATCAGTCAGAAGTTCCATGCGATCCAAAATTATGTATACTTTATCGAATTCTCACAGCAACGTAAAAATGAATGTTTGGTATAAATTTTGAAATAATTTTTATATCTATTCTTCCTTTTCCAAGTTTTACATCTTTTTCAAATATTTCGTTAAAATTTCCTAGGCACATAACGAATTCAAGCCAGACTCCTATCGACGTAATCGCTATAGTGGCTGGACATGTTTTAGATAATATTTCTGATTGGCTCCAAAAATTAGCATTGATATTCCTACTGGAAAAGCCTATTCAATTCTTACTGGAAGAGCTGCTTTTCCGACATTCATTATGGCAGCGAGGACGAAAAAAAAATAAGTTTGCTTAATATCCGCTTTCGCAGATTTAGCTATGATTAAAACTGTATTTCAAAGCGAAACACGATATATTTGGAAGTAATGTGTACTCATTCCAGGGAACTGAAGGTAGCTATAATAAGTCATATATTGCTGATACAATAGAAAAAAAGGTTCCGAGAGATCCACTTATCTCTCCAGTATATGCATCACCGGAGGATCTCGCGCAATTGCCCCAGTTTGGTTTGTGGTACGTTTTGAAGTGTCCTTTTCGCAGTCAAATCATGAGAATTTAAGGATATTTTTAGAACTCTTTTACATTTGCTTAGTTTAGAATTCTAATGCAGGCTTGCTATTTGGATCCTCTTTTGGATGATACGATCACATTTGTTAAGAAAATGTGGGATGCTGGAGGTGGAGTAATGGCAGTTGATCTTCTTAATAATCTCCCATATAGCTTTTTCATTCCCACACTTGTATCACCTGAATGTCGTGAAGATGTTAAATTTGTTTGGACCGAATTAGAAAGGCACTTAATATAACTTAAATGTTTCCCGTATGGAATTAGGTTATGTTTTTTTAGGTAGATGCTGTAGTAGTGACCAAGATCTTGGTAATTATAACTTGGGTTATAATGTCGACAAATGACAGTTGATGAGATTTACAAAAAAGAAAAAAAAGAAACAAGGTTAATCGATTTTCTGGTTTTCCACCCTAATTTGATTCTTACATGCAGTGAAATCGCGTCATCATTTCTTTCATAAATTGCTGTAGATTCAAGTTTATATTCTTAATTTAAAGGATATGTGTTGCTTTCTGGATAATTCTGTTCTATGCTTTTTCCAATGAATATTGTTTCTGTTGACTATCATAAGCAGCAATAATTTATTTCTTGTTACGAACATTTTATAACTACTATATTAATATTTGATTTTTACTTATCATCGTAATAGGGTGCAAGTGTATCTGTATTTCAATTAATGATAATTTTCATCTAGTGTCCTTAGTTTGTATTATAATTTGGCTGTGATTCAAATGCAGTAATTTACTCGAACTTTGTCGTTATGACATCTTTTCAAGGATATGTTTTCCATAGTCCGATTTTCAATTCCTATTATATAATTTATTTAGGAATTTTTGTCTCGAAAATATAAACTTTGGTTTTTTTATGTTTCTTACAAAAAGCACAAAAATATAGTTTCGAGATTAGGGCGGACCAGACTTGCAGTTTTCTTCAGTTTTGTAATTACGGAGTTTTCGCATAAGTTGGAACCGAATTTGCATATGATCATGATATCTTATTGTTGCAGTTAGTGAAAACAATGTCATACGTTATTAACAATATTAAAAAGTTATGGCTAAGGAAAATGTTCGTGCTTTTTCATGCGGTGGAATCTTCATGCTGCTTCAATGTGTTCATGTTTAGTTTCTGTTTAGATTTTACTGAATAGTATTCCAAGTATCGGGAAGTTTATATACGGCAATTATATATACTGTAAGAGTGGATTGAGGCATTTGGATTAGATGTGGGAATTTGTAAAAATCAGTTTAATTAAAGTAAAAATCAAAATGCTTCAAAATCAGATCAGAGGAATAAAAATATCTTTGTTTTGAAAACTTTGCCTTTGTTAGTCACGCGTCATTTCAACGGTTCATAATTTTAGGAAGAATAGATAACAATTCCTTCTAATTATTGAAAAAATTGGTACTTGAACATACTTATTATTAAATATGGTAAAGTCATGCTGAAAATAACATGTGATGGATTTGTTCTGATTAAGATACTTACTTTAAATCTTATGTCAGGGACTTGTGTGATCAGCAAATTAATTAGTGTTGCAACATTTGTAGTTAGTTTTATACTTTGGGAAAAAGAAACAAAATTGCTTATTTGCTCATCTACAATGCAATGCGTCGCTTAATTGAGTAGGCTCGTTTACTGAAAAGTTTAACTATAAATGTATAACATTAAGGTCGTAATTTTGTATTTCAATAAAATGGAATGCCTTATATATTCAGTTGATTTTAATATCCGTTTAATATGTTCAGTTGAATATCAACGATTGGGCTGCATTCAAAAAACCAATTTAATCTATGAAATCTGTGACAGTAGGAAATAGCTTTTTTAAATTAAAAATACACATGACCGCCTGAAAGAATTGGCAGTTTTGTTCCTTTATCCTATGTATTTGTAACTGGTATCTGTATGTGTCTCTATGGATGTGTATGTATCTGTCTGTATGTGTATGTGTGTGTATGTGTGTGTATGTGTGTGTATGTGTGTGTGTGTGTGTGCATCAAATCAAACAATGAAGTGTTGCTATGGAAGTGCCTAAGGATACGGTAGATGGCTATTAAGTCTAGCAGTAAATTTTGAGTGCTCTGAATGTTTGAAGGTAGTAGTAATGTAGTAGAGTTTAGCTTCCTCTTGAATTATTTGATCAAAATTGGCAGAAGGAAATTTCCACTTTACTACTATTTTTACCACATTATCTGTTATATCAGTGAGCAGCAATCAATAGACATCAGAATTATCCAACGATATCACTATCTAATTGATTAAGTATCACTGATGGATTATGTACAATTGGCTTCTTCTACGAAACAGCACGTGAAACAGGAAGTGAAGTCAAGCGGTACAGCAACAGCGACTACCGTTGGTTAGTTGCTGTATGCACTGAAGATATTAATTTTAGTAATGATAATTATTGTCTCATGAAGAGAATGGAAATGATATATCAAGATTGTATGATTTAAAATATAAATAAATCAATAAAAGCAAATTTTATACATGGTTATTATCATAAAGGATGAAATTAACTTAGAGAAGACGAGAAGGCCCTGATATAACATAGAAAACATAGAAAAGCTTTACGGTTTTCTCACAATCATTAATTAGTTCACTCTCCTTTCATGCAAAATTTTCTTCAAATCTCACGCGGTATGTCCTTCTTCCTGTTTCCAGTTTCCTAACCGGATATTTGAAAGGTCCAATCATTAGCACACAATCATATCCTAAAATTTCAAATCCTGGTGTTTTTTTTTTCTCTTTTTATATCCCACCCCTCCTTCCGATTTGCCAGGCCTCTCTACTGGCATAATTTTATTTCATTCTCTGTTTTTTTTCCTGACTTCATTGCTTAGTTTTTTTTATTTTAAAATCTCTTAAATGATAAATTTCCTGCGTAATTTTCGTTATTTACAATAAATATTTACGCAAATACTTTCCAAACAATGTATCAAAAATGAAAAAAATGTAAATTTTAAAATAAAAAAGTGAGCAATAAAGTCGCATAAAAAGTTTAACTGATAACGGACACAATATTTATGCCATAAAGAAGAGTAGAAAAGAATGGTGGTGAAATAGTTGAGGTACTAGAAGTATGTATGCTTTGAAATCATTCTGATCTGTTTTAAGCAAATATTCAGGACTGTGAATTATTAGCGCAATTTTTTTACAGAACAATACCGTAAATCCAAACGTTATTTATCATTACTTCTAGAATTATAAACAAAATTTTTGGAAAATTCTAAATTTTAGGAACTAGGTAAATGAATAACGCACAGTTCTAGTTCATTTACTTCAATCCATCGTTTGCTCATCATTAGTCACTATTTGTTTATCCTTCTTGATTTCTGTATCAGTCAAAAGTTCTGATTACTATGGATCTTTCAAGTTAGCTGTCTTTCAAGTTCTTTCATTTTAACGAGAATTATCGTTGACATAAACTTGTAATTGTAGATGAGGATGAGAACAGATCCGGTATACCAGCAGCCACTTCAATGGACTTGCAGCATAATTTCATTTATTCAGGTTTGTTTCTTTTTTTGTCATGGAAATTTGAAATTATAAATTATAAATGAATTAATTTGAAAATTTCTGTAGTTTGCCACAAAATTTATAATTCATCGGTTATCAATTTATTGGGACGCTGAAATAATTGTACTGTAAAACAATAATTTTCAACGAGTACAATTCAGTGTTTAATCAAATCAATGCGTTTCCAAATTTCTTTTATAGGCGTTAATTCCAAAAAGGCATAATTTCAAATCATAGATTTTCAACAGTGTAATCATGAAGATAATTTGCTTTAATGCTAAATCTACACATCAATTTATTTAATAATTGTGGGCTGCAGTTAAATTTGAAATTTTTTATGAAGTGCTCAATTTCATTAAAAACATTTTGTTAATAATTTCCTGAAACGTATTAAAATCAGTATTAGTTTGTCATAAGATCTGAATGCAACTACATTTTAATGTTTGAAACTTGACTTTATTTACTAAGGAAACATCAGGTTTTTTTTTTTTATTGTGGTTCTTCGTGTGACTATTTATTGTTTATACCATAAAGTAGCTTGAAAAGAGCGGAAAATTGGAATCCGGAAATTTTTGGAAAGTAGGAAATTTCAACAAGTATTATTCTTTTTTTGCTTTTCCGGTGTTAGATCCTTTAAAAACTTTTTACCTTTGATGTGTTTCTTCTTCAATTCAAATGTTTCACCAAAATACTCTGAAATACGAAATTAACACCTTAGAAATACTTCACTTCTGAACTATACTCAGCAGTTGTTGTTAAACCGTTTAAATTTAGTGAAGATTAGATTAATCCATTAAATCATCCGTAAAATTTACAAAAAAGTAAGTGTCTATTAAGCTAACGCAGTATTACTGCTAACTAAATCGATAGTTACCGTATCAGTAGGGACAACATCTGCATAATAGCAACGTTTCATTGATTCGAACGAATTAATGATGACAAGAAAGAGCTGCAAGTAAGTCGAATACTTTCTTTTTAGTATACTCTTGTTAGCTGATTGATATATATCTTCCCTGCTATCATTATTTTATCAGCTATAAATAACAGTTTTTTTGATATTTCCAATCTATATTCTGGAAATATTTGAATGTCAACATGAACTTCTGCTAGACAATGAAACAGCTGAGTTTTTAATTGCTAATTAAAATTTCCTATAGTAAATGTTCTCTCAGATAAATTTTATAAATGATGCAGAATTGTGGGGAATCCTATTAATATCAGTTATGGCTAATTTGAAAAAGTTTTATTAATTAGTTTTCTTGAATTTACAACCAATTTATAACTAACGAAGTGACTATTTTCGGTAATTTTTTCTTCTTTTCTTTACGACAAATTTGTCAAGATATGTCAAAGGTAGTAGCTGAATTTTCAACTTCGATTAAATTTTTCATATCATCTGTTTCTATTAGGATTCAAATGTGTGTAGGTTTTGGAATCTGAAAATTGTAAAAGTTAGAACGATATCCGTCTGAGTTCACTCATCAAAGAAACTTATTGCAGTAAAGGTCACTCCAGGTAAGCTTCATTATGAAAGACTAAGCGAACTTGGTGAGAGCAACAGCCTTTGTCCGCTTGAATATTCCTTTTATTGTGCTGTTTTCATTTCCAGCTCCTGTAATTACACATCCATTAAGCACAGGACAAAATTTCCGTTGTTTATTAATGCATTATTCAAATCTTATTACCAGTACCGCCATACACTGTTTCAGGGATATCTTATTTTGATTATTTTATGAAATTCAAATTTATCATTCTTTCGAAACTAACCAATGCTTCGTTTCATGCAACTTCAGGAAATTTTCAAAAGGAAATATTCTATTTCCCGATCTTTAGTATTTGCTACGCAGAATTACAACATTTTGCACTTTTTTGAATTGCATTATTTAATCAACATATCATGTTGAAAGCCAGAGATTTACAATGATACGCTAGGCCATTATACTACCACCAAAGATACTACCGATTTCCAGAAAGTCTGTACGGCTAAATGATGATTTCCAGAAAGTCTGTACGGCTAAATAATGATTTCTAGAAAGTCTGTGCGGCTAAAGAATAGTTGTACAGTGATAGGAAGGAACGTATTATATGAAAGGTAAATTTTAAAAGCTTTAAGAAATTAATTGGCAGATTTATTATCAGTTATTTGAGTCTCAAAGATTGCATTCGAAGGATACAGTTTTGCAGCTTAGCAACGAGTTACTACTACTGTATTTTGTGACTAAATTTGCGGTCTGATTTAATACCTTTGCAACTCGAAATTGCAGGAAGTGGTCAAATACAATTATGGGAATTCCTCCTTGAATTACTTTCTGATACACATAGCAATGCGCATTGTATTACTTGGGAGGGTCAAAATGGTGAATTCAAATTTTTGGACCCAGATGAAGTGGCCAGAAAATGGGGAGAAAGGAAAAGGTTTGTTACAGAGAATATAATCTCTAGCTTTTTTTTGCACAGTTTCATTGAAGTGAAGTAAAGGTGGCCTTTGATTTTTCTTTTCATTTAATCTGAAATTTGGAAATATCAAACATTTATTTAAAAACATCAAAATTTTCTTAGGCTCGTAATATTTTGCTTTTTCCTAGTAAACCAAATATGAACTACGATAAGCTCAGCCGTGCTCTACGATACTACTACGATAAGAACATTATGACAAAGGTTACAGCATTAATTTCTTTCACATTACTCTTAAGAATTATTTGACTTTTATACTCAATTTTCAAATATCTATTTATTACGTTTTCCAAGTATTATTAGTCTATTGAAATGCTCTTCTTTCCACTGAAAAGTTTCACTTACCAGAAAAATAAATGATCATCAACTTTTGAAAATTTGAAATTTTTTAGTTGTAGTCAAAATAATATTTCAGGTTCACGGGAAACGTTATGCTTACAGATTTGATTTAAACAGACTGGCAAAGTCCTTTCAAAGCAACTGCAGTAATGAATTAGCATCAGCAGTTGTAACCTCGGCACAGCAATGTCGATGTATAGCATTTTTTCATTCCTAAATAATCAAGTCTGTTCTTCGAATATTATTCGTAAACTTGAGTAGTGCTATTGTATTTCGAAGATATTTCTGTGGAAGTAAAAGGCTACAAAATTCGCAGTATCTTAGTATTGCAGTGTTTTGAAGATTTCAAGGACTACATGTCATGATATCAGCAAATCTGCCGTTGAAAAGTCATAAGAATTACAAGTAAATAGCAGTTCAAAATTTCTAGTTGCTTTACTTCTAACTTGAAGTGTTTAATATTAAATTAATTCGTTACAAGCTGTCACTCAAAAAGCATTATTTTGTTTTTGATTTCAACTTTTTCGCGTCAAACATAATTTTCAAATATTTCTGGATTTTTTTAAATATTGATTGTATCCGATTTCAGCTTCACTAACAAGCTATCATCCCTCTCAATTCCTGTTTCAACATTACCGTCACGCGATGCCCAAAATGCGTTCTGCTGGTGTAACGTATGCGCCTTTCATCCAACCCGTAACTTCAGATAAACGATCCGTACATTTGATGCGACCGTACTGGCCTGGAACAATTTCGACATGCAGTTGTGGATATGCATCGGTGGGAGCTTACTGTGGGGGTACACAGCCACGGTCTTTTAGCCATTTCCTACCGTGATTATGATAATATAACTTGAATTGCATAAGAATTTTTGCCCACTTTATACTAAAAATGTTATGAATATTTTGGATAATTGCTTCACAAGGTTAAGGTGTGCCATCCTTAACTTATTGAGAATGAATTTCAAACATTAGCATAATCTAACGACGTATATTAGCGTACTTTCTAGCACTACAATAAAAGTGCAAATTTTTTACGAGTTTCAATTCAAACAAATTAAAACAAAAAAAAAAAAAAAAAAAATACATAGAAATAGATGTATAATTTTGAGTTAGAAATAACTTTTACAATTTTTGAATCCTTTTTTAGCTTTCAACAGATATCTGTATGATATCAAAAAAAAACAATGGGTTAAATTTGATTTGCTCAAAACTTTCTGATTATGAAGTATATTATATAATTAATATACTTCGTTTCAGTAGCAATTAATATCGCTTGGCTTTAATAAAATTATTTTGGTCATTTATTTTGGTCATTTATTGCGGTCATTTATTACTTACTCACTTTTTTTTTCTTCTCCAACCAGCCATTATTTGTAAAATGCATACAAATTAACGATAATGATATACTACAACTAAGAATAAATGTATCGGACTGGACCAAATGAGTGGTCTGTAAACGATCAAGAAGACAAGTTTCTCTGATCATCAATTATACCGATCGTTTGACGCACTAAAACTCCCTCTCTCTCTCTCTCCCTCTCTCTCTCTCTCTCTCTCTCTCTCAGAAAACAAGCAGCTGACTTTGTTTTCACTAATTTCGCCTATATAATAGGCGCTGTAAACAACAGGCAGACAGCCTGACGCGACGACAGTTAGTACTTATAGGAAGGCTGACTGTATGTATGTATGTTATAATGTTATGTACATGTGTTTGTATGTGTGTATGTGTATGTATGTGTGTATGTATGTATGCATGTGTATGTACGTATGTGTATATGCAAAATGATCTTTAGAATGTAAAAATGCATAAAAGATACAAAATTGACCTTGTGACTGACTGACTGACTTACTGACTTGTAAGGAAGCTTTAAATAGATCAAATGTAAAAAGTCAGACAACAAACAAAGAGTTCGTTTCATCTTTTGCAGTTCAGTTGTATGATTACTAACCACTGGCTGCTAAAAAATTGAACTTTGATCAAAATTCTCTTGTAAATATATTAGAGTAACAGGTAACTTTGAAATTTACAAAACAGAGACATTTTAAAATTTAAATTGAGGCAGCATCATATCTAAAAAAAAAAAAACATAAGTGTTTTTTTATTCGTTGACGACTCGCAGTTATGGGAAAAAAAAAAAATAATTGTGTCATTCAAATAGTTCCATCGGCCTTTTCCTCTTTCAGTCTTATTTTTTTTTTTTCAATAATTTCAGCTATCAATGAGTGGAATAAATTAAGAAAAACTGGATTGTGTAAAGAGGATGGTGTCGTGATTTTCATTAATGTTTGAAATTCGCCCAAAAAAATTGCAGTTTCGAAAAATTGGACAAAACTCATTAAATATGCGCTTCAGTTATCTCTTAAGATATTGTTTAAATTGCATTTTAAAAAATCAAAATAATAAAATTAAATCTAGCATAAATATATATATATATATATATATATATATGACCAGTGCAAAGGAATAGCTTGAACTGAACAGGAAGTGTTGACAGAAATTCAGAAATTTAGCTGTCCATTTCTTGAATCCATAAAGAAGAAAATTTACTTTTCATAATACATCAATTCCAGTGTAACCTGGGAGAATAGTTTATCTTAAGTACATCTTTGACCACAATAGAATAATAAAATATTGCAGTACTTGTCGTTCGTTTTCACTCCTCCAAAAAGGTTAGCTAAATTGCAATGGCTAAAATTATTGAAAGAGGTGTTATAGTATGTGAAATTTCACGGATATTTGCTTGACGTTGGATGTACCTAAACATTTCCGTGGCCTTTAAATAGGCGGAAGTCATGAATTAAAAAACATCGTATGAAAGAAACCTAGAAATGTAAAAAGTACGCAAGTGCCTATGTGCATGTATTTGTGTGTACGTGTATGTGTGTGAAAATTCGTGTACCTTTTGATCAAAAAGTGGGTATTTTGACGACAGAACATAACGTTGTGAAAATAATGATTTGCATGCGAATGGTAACATTTTTATTCGATTTTATTGTATGTTCGTTCAGAAGATGGATGAGAAGAATGGGAGAAGGCGGGAGAGAAGAAAGATAACTTCCGGAAAGGTCATTTATAGCTATAAATGACCCTTCCGCAGGAAATATTTCAATTATGTTGTTTACGTTCTATATACTACAAATATCTTTCCATCTGGTTTTCAAACCATATTTTATTAATAGTTTACTTCATCATTGTAATTTTCATTTAAATCGTAGATTTCCTTAATTTCAATTCTTTACTTTCATCAATAATTAACCTGAAAAATGTAATATCTTATGATTTCTCACAATACTGAAATATTTTAAAAACTATACCTTATCTCAAATCATTCATTTGTATTTTTATCACCTTATCAATTATATGGGATATTTTAAAGTAATCTTTAATTCATAGTATGCAAAATAATAATAAATAATAATTTCCTACTTAATGTAAGAATTCAGTTTCTTTTTTTTTTTTAGCTTTACCGATATAATTTCCTTTCCAGCTGCTCTTCATGTGATGAATGCTGTTCTGATTTATGTTCATTGATATTTTCCTGAATGCTTTTGTCTGATTGGTTAAGGAGCAAAGTTTGGGCAATTTTGAAAATCTAAGTTATATTACATTGAGAAAGACTTTATTCTTATGTGATTATTTCAACATTTATTTTGGAAAATTTTATCAAAAATTAAAAATGGTTCCGTTGTTTTTATGCATGCAATCATTGTGGATTAGACAGTATAAATGAAGGCTGTACAATTTTTTTTTTCGTAAATAATTCTATTGCCTTTGGCATTACTAAACTGCATGCTGTTTTGGTGTGTTAGATTGGAATAAAATGAGGCTAAATGCATCTTAAAAATAATGCTTGGCTCATAACACATTGCTCTCTAAATTCTCTGCTGCCAAAAGCTAAGCTGCGCGCAACACTTCAAAATAATATTTGCCATTGTTGCTCTCAAATAAAAACAATGCAAATAACAAAAATTATCAAACAGGTAAAAAGAGCAGAAATAATGATAAAGCAATGTGATAACAAAAATAATATTATCATAAATTTTTACCTGAATGAGAGAGGAAAGAAAGATTGATAAATTTGATAAATTCAAATATTTTTGTTATTCAATGTTTTTTTTTTCATACATTTTCAATTCATCTATTAATTAATATTTGATAAGTTTAAACTTTTTTTAATTTATTTATATTAGATATTTTTTTTGATAGATTTATAAATAAATATATTCCTACATACATATACAAAAAAAAAAAAAAAAGTACGTATAATACATACAGATGGGATGGATATATACATATATATTTATTAGTATACATGTTTATTTATTGAAAAAAAAAAAAAAAAAGAGCCAGAGAGTATGGAATGAGTGCAGAGAAAGTGGGATCATTTTGCTTTTACTTTTTACGCCACATACTTAACATTTGACAGCTTATTTTTGTTTGGCGATTAGCCCATCCATTTTTCAGATTTTTTTCATAGTATAAGCCTACTTTTGCCTAAACTATCAAAAATTTTTGAATGCCTTTTTTTAAAAAAAAAAGTTCTTTATTGGAAGGGGAAAAAGGGAAAAGACAGATTAGGGTACACCCAATAAGCAACTTTCGATCATTTTAGAGGACCTTTTTGCTCTCTTTCTACTTCCTCACAATCTGCTCATTCCAAGTGTTGTCGCTGACACTGTTCTAATCATTTGCTGTCAGTCTGTTTGTATGTATGTATGTGTGTGTATGTGTGTGTGTGCATGTGTGTGTGTGTGTGTGTGTGTATGCGTGTGTTTATGAGTGTTTCTGTGTGTGTGTGTGTGTGTGTGTCTGTATGTGTGTGTATTTGTGCTTATTATATGTATTTATCCGTGTTTATGTGTGTGTGTATGTGTGTGTGTATGTGTGGGTGTGTATGTGTGGGTGTGTGTGTATGTGTATGTGTATGTGTATGTGTATGTGTATGTATATGTATGTGTATGTATATATCAGTATGAGAGTACGCATTTCTTTTCGTTTTCTTCACACAGTTTTGCGGGCGGAGCATTTTTCAAATCAGAAGAGCCGAGCAAGGGGGAGGCCGGTCTTTGATCAGTGTGGGCTGCCAGCAATGACTGAGGCGGCAGCTGAAGCAGCTGCTTACGCAGCAATCGCAAACAACGTTGCGGTAATCATGCGTAGTAGTAATCGGAGTATGTCACCATCATTCTCATCACAACAGACTTATTCCATTGAATCGATCCTGAAGCCGGGTGATTTGGAGGCAGCTGCATTGAATGAATCAACAAATACCATGGAAAATCATTCCATTCCACTCGTTGATGGCGAGCCAACCATCTGGTCGGTCATTTTTTAACGTTAAAGAAATGGAACAAAAGCCTATCAAATGTGTGACAAAATCAATTAATTAATTGAATTAATTTCTATATGTTTTTTTTTTTTTTTTTTTTTTTTTCTGTTCATTCCTTTTTTTTTTTTTTTTCTTTTTAATTTTCTTCCAATATTGTACTTCAAATTCTTCAACATTTCTAGTTTTTTTTTTTTTTTTTTTTTTTTTTGCATTCCAACTATTCGTACTTTTCATTTATTTCACGTTATTCACTTATTCCTAGTTAACATATTATTATCTCTAAAAGAAAGAATAATTCTATGTAATTTTTATTTCTAATAATTATTTTTACATTTTTGAAAATTCATTTTTAATTTTAACTGATCCAATTGATATATCTATCGTTCATAGCCATTACTTACAAATGAACAAATCTGTTGTTTGTTTGTTTGTTTTTTTTTTTTCACTTTGTTCAGAAGAGAAGAAAAGTTAGAAAAAAATTGAGTAGAGTACTATGTGAAAGAAATGAACAATAACAACAACAACAACAACAACAATATGAGTTTAGAGTTTTTGTCGTAACTTTTTTGAATTGAAATCTCTAATTCTTGTTTTCAAAATCTTTGCTAGTGTAAGCACACAAAAATGCTTCTTTTATTGGAGAATTAAAAAAAATTAACAAGAACATTAGTGATTATATATCTAATGCATATTTTTATTATTTTCATACATATGCTTGCACTATAAGCGTTGACTTGCAAAAGTTGCCCCTATTTACGAGTTTCATGATTCTGGGTCATTCGGAATATGAAACCCCTAATAATGTTGAGTTGTGATCTAATAAAGATGAACGGTAGAAACTGTCCCACTCTCATTGTTGCCTCAACTGTAACATGTATAATTTCATTTTCCACTGATTTCTCTTCAAATTCAGTTTAATTTCCTTTTCCATTAGAATGATAATGATGATGATGATGATGATGATGATGATGCTCCTGCTGCTACTACTACTACTACTACTACTGTCGTATTGATATTGTGATGAAATTTTCCTCAGCTGAGATAACAAAAAAAAAAAGAGAACGGACCAGACAATTTTACTGATTAACAAGCCCGCACTCTTCAATGTCCTTGATGCAAGGATGACCTTTTGTCTTTTTCCTGAAATCCTCCTACGCCAGTGACCTTACAACTTTGCAATTCCAACTAATTACTAACAAAACTTGTCCTTTCATTGAATTGTCCTACATTTTTAATGGAATCGAGTTCAATAGTTTCTCGCAAATAATATAATTAATTAAATAATGCAATTTTTTTTTTTCTTTTTTTTTTGATTGGAAGAGATCAGAAAGAAAGGTTTTCCTGAATTTTCTTTTTAAGTGAATCGCTCCGTTAATCGTTTTATATATTTGAAATCAAATTTCTGTGAAAATGAATTTAATGTAGATGTATGCACAGTGTAATTTACTGTTTAAATATAACACGATTTTGGATCAGCGTTACACAAATAAGGAATTAACATAAATAGTTCCAGTGAGAAATTTGTCGTGAAGACACTCTTGTAATAACAGATTGTAGATCTAGGCTTTTGAACTATAACAGTAATTTTGAACAGAATTTTTGATGATATTTATCATGCAAAAAATAGAAAAGTAGATTATAGGCAAATTAAATGTGAAGGACTATATCTGTAAGATGCTGACAACGTACCTTCTTAGACTTTTGATCGGTTGTGTTTTAAAAAAAAAAAAAAATACAAAGGATTAAAATTTCTTGAAAGCTTCACTGAGAGGAACTCAGCTGAGCACAGAATTTTCCAGTTCGGTTTGCCACGATGAAGCAAGTGGTCGGCATTATGGTGTTATTGCATGTTTCGGTTGCAAAGGTTTCTTTCGTAGAACAGTAAGTTGATTTATTTCAGTTCATCCTTTAATGCATTGAATTGTTGGGAATTGCAACTGTATAGGATCTAAAGCCGGCTTTCTTTTGATGAATTTACTGGTGCGATTGATGAATGTGCCAGGAGACGAAGTGTGGTATATTTTGCAGTGATATTGATACAAGTTTAGTTCCATCTGGAAGATTTTCTTTCTGTTCGTGAAAATTAGTTGAAAATGAATGCATTAACTAAGCAATCTTTTAACATTTAACGTCTTTACTTGAATACTTATTCCTACTTATTTGAAATAAATGGTTTATGATCTTTAATATCAGTAATGCCTTGTAGGTTCGTGCTGGGAAAAATTACGTATGTCGTTATGAGCAGAAGTGTAGAATTGATAAAGGTGAGTAGTACATTCAGCATCAAATAATTTTTTAACAAGTCGCAAGTTTTTCCCTTAATTTGAAAATTGCGAGATTTAGAATGGGTGAGTAACGATGAATGGGCCTCCTCTGTCACTCCCTCATTCATTTTTCTTCCCCATATCTCTTATTTCATCCACTGCAAGGTCCTTTCAATAAATAATTTGTATGTGTGAGGCAGAACCCACGAAATGTGCACCGTTGTTGGTCGTTGACTTCACTCTTTACTGACCTTGCTATGGGAAGGAGGAAGTTCCGATGAACTGAGATCACTTTCACTGAGTCTTTTTATTACGTCGTCATTTTGATGACACGGAAAAACGAGTTCACTTGAAATTTTGTTAAATGTTTGAAAGTGACGTTACTATCAAATTATAAGTATTTGCCCCATCTTATTTGTACGTTTCATTCTACGATTTTCTCGTTTTTTTTTTTCTTTTTTTTTTTCTTTTTTTTTTTTTTTGTACTTTTCGAAAAAAGAGATTTTGCATAAAAATCTATGAGTTAAAAAGTTTAACTAAATTAATTTTCAATTATTGTTATCAACAAATACAATTTCAGCTGGTCGTAACGTTTGTCGATCTTGCCGTTTTCAGAAGTGCCTTCAAGTAGGAATGGAACCTGATGGTAAATTGTTGACATTGTTTGTTTAACTTTTTCAATCTTTTTCTCTTTTTAATTTCTTTTAGCACAAAGACGCAAAAAAAAAAAAAAAAAAAAAAAAAAAAAAAAAAATGCACTTCACCGTTTAAAACAAAAGAAATGAGATTGTGGTGGGTGCTAACCTTTGATCAGAAAGTCCATTGAGTAAATGGAAGCTATGTGTTTGTGCTGTCTACACATCTCTTTTCAATTTTACATCCTTGTTCAAACTTTTCAAACTATTCCATTCAACTAAAATCCTTTCACTTCCTTTTTATTTAATTCCTCATATACCAGCGATCTTTTTAACTTGATTCGCACTTTCACATGTAAAACTACATTTTCATCGTAAAAAGAATATATCTATCTATCTATCTGCTCCATTCTTATACTATCCTGTCTATCTGTCCGTCTCTCTATTTCTCTAGCTATAAATCTTTATTAATTTTGGATATAGTTAAAATCATTTTTAACTTTTATATAAATTTAAATATCTTTTCAATATAAATCTATACAAATCAAATATTTCATTTTATGCAAAAAGATGTTGAATCCATAAATAATTTTAGCAATTCGTCCTGATCGTGATAAAACAGGTAGGCAGAAAAATCCACGAAGAGGTGGCGAAAATGGTACTATTAAAATGTCAACAAATTCGGTATCAGGGGAATTACCATGTGTTACATCTGAAAAAGACAATGTTGTGAGTGACGATTTTCGAACTTGTACGCGATCCTTTTGCATAAATACAATCCCAGATCATTCAAAATGCCTTGTACCCGTTGGTGATGAATCTGTCCTGGCAACATTATGTGAAATTGAACATATATGCAATCAGCTTCGTGATGCTCATCCAGTGATAACGAAGACTTCTATTACCCTCATTGATGCTGTTTTGCGTCCTTCGCTCATCGTTTCACGATCTCCGGTAAGTAATCTTGGGATGTTTTTGTTCTTTTTTCTTATATTTTCTTTCCCTCATTCCTAAGATTTTTGTATTCTTGAAAGTTTACTTTTTCTTTGTCAGTTCATTCATTTAATTTTTTTTCGAGATATTTTCATATAATGAACTATGAATTGATCGTAATTCCATTCTTTTTTAAAAATATATTATGCTAAAAGTATTATGAATTCAGCTTTTTCTCATCATCAGAAATTTGCATGCTGTAAAAAATTGTAGGTTTTCTTTTAGCTGATATTCGATGGGTCTTTGGGTCTTGCTGGCTGCAAGGAATATTTTGAAAATCTAAGGCGCCTTATTGTATTGCTTTTTGATTATGCCAATACACTTAAGCCAATCGCCGATCTCACACCTAGTGAAAAGGTTTTCCGTCTTCATAAATTTTCAATGAGTGACGCATAGAATGAAATGTGGTGCATTATTGAGAGTGAATACTGATTACTGAAAAATCTAATTCGATGTTTCACACTAACTGGAGTCTCTTTTTTCCCTGTTTCAGAGTGTGCCAGTAATTCTTTGAAAAATGAATTCACATTTCATGTAGTTCAGGCTTCATTAACTTTTGATCTTGTATTACTCTGTTTGGACCATTTCGCCGTTCATATTTCGTAGTTCGGTTTTTGCAGATATCAATAATTCATAACTGTGTGTCACAATTTGCGCTTCTTGTTGTTGCATACCACACGGTGCGTAATACTGAGTTGGTCGGCAGCACAATTTTACTACCTAGTGGACATTATTTCCATCGGGAAAAACCTGTTATTATCATTGAGCAATGTGAAGATAAACAAATCATATTGTTGGAATCCCGGATTGAGTTTGTTTTTACTGTGTTCCACAGTCGTTTACTATGATCCAAAAATTCAATTATATATCTCCGTTTAATGAATGCAACTGTTTGGAAAATGCGGATGTAAAGCTCGAAAATATGCATTATATCCAGATGTATTTAATTTAATTTTCTGAGTGAATTCTATATTTGATTTTGATTTCTGACATTTTCTAAAATTCAAAGTGATGAAATATTGTAGGATTGTAAAGAAAAACATTCTGGATGTTGTTTTGAGCCCAATGCGACGTTTGGGATTTACCGAAATCGAAATGGTTGCACTGAAAGCGATAATTGCACTGGATCCGGGTGCTTCAAATCTCTCTCCTCATTCTGCGTCCTTACTGGCTGTAGCTCGTGGATCTGTCCAGAATGCACTTTATGCTCATCTCAGTAGTCGTCTTTCACCAGCCGAGGCGACATCTCGCTTTGGCAACCTTTTGCTTTTGATTGCCGGTCTTTCCGTGAGTATTTTGACAGTTTTATCGCAAATACTGATCTAGTTTTAGGAATTTGAAAAAAAAAAATCTTGCTATTATAAAACCCAAAACAAGATTGGAAACGCCCGTCAAACTCACAGACTTTTTGAAACGGAAGAATTTTCAGAAAATGGGTGCGGCGTTGTGCGGCATGATGCAGTTATGCCGTGACCTTTCAGTGAACATTGATCCAGTAGTTGATGGACTTTTTTTTAACGACTCTTGTTGAGTTCCAGCACTTCAGTACTGAATATTAAGTGATCTGGTCAGTTTAATGCCAAGCCCCAAACAGGATCTCTTTTACAGCTCATGTCTTATCGACATGCTCACTTTATTAATTCAATATTTTTCGAATGTGCTTTCAAATTCAATGCTGATTTCGTATGATGTCATACGAATTGATGTGGTCTCTCTGTGCCTTGGAAATTGATGTGACGCATAATGTTGACTTTCTATTATCAGTTGCAAAATGTTTCCCCGGGAATTTGGCAGATTTTCTCTTGAACATTATGCACCGTGTGTTGGCAGTAATAGTGTTAGATATTTTTATCCTGAAGGAAATTACTGACTTCAGTGTTTTGTTGTTTTGTGATGGGTCATTCAAGTACTGAGTCTTTCGATTTGTGATACGGTGCTTTTTTTGTAACTTTGGCTTTTTTTTCAGTTCCGATTTTCATTGAACTTTGTGAAGTACGGAAATTTAGATGGCTTTTTGATGGGCTGCTTATGTTAATCCTTGTACAGCTGATATAATTTATAGTGAGTGTAACCAAAATATTTCCATTTCAGACTTGGCAGCTCGTTTTTTTAGTTTAATTTCTGTATTAATTTTGCATCCTTATATTACGCGGTTTTTTTCGGTGTGCTCGGTAAAAATGTCGAAGCATTTTCCTCTAATTTTCAAAATGGTAAAATACTAGACTCTTCATCGTTTTGGGATGTTCTGTAAAGTTCCTTGCTTCATTGATTTATATCAATTTATATGTTTTACATTTATATGATCTATATAAATCGTTGATTTATATGATTTATATCGGAGTGTTTATTTATGTTTGTAGAATTTGTATTTGTTTTTGCGAAGTTTAAGACTATTTCAGCTGTATACGATTTAGCTGCAGCTTCAGTTGGAGAAGTTATTGAGTTAGTAATGGCCGGTATCTGAAATGGGCCTAAGTATGACTAATCTCTTGAGGGACATAGTATTGTGGTTGAATTGCCTGTATTGTTGTTGGTTGAAAAGCTTTGCTGCCAGTATTCTGATAACATTTCTTGTTCTTCAGCTTGCAACTGTTATCGGGCATTTCGCTTATGAATCATTGGAAAAGGGTTTTTTAACTTTCCTTGTTTCTCAATTTTTCACTGGGACCATTTTATACTGGAGCTCTGACTAATACAAATAAACGCATCGATGGTGAAGTGTTCCCACACTGCTCATGCAGCAAATTAAGTTCATGAAAAATGGTTGTAGACAAAATAAGGAGAACGAATTTCTAGAAACTTAAAAAATGTATGCTTGCCTTTTTTTTTCATTTATACTTTTTTCATTGGTATCCCTGAGATGTTTTAAGAGGCACTGAGTAGTCTGGAAACAAAGCGAAGATCTCTGAGCTAATTGTGGGAGGCTACGAGTATTTGATATGCTATTTATCACTGCAGTCTGATGTGGAATATAGATGAGTGGAAGCAGCAGCACTCAGTGAATGGCATTTGGTCTATATTATGTACTTTTGTTTTACGTAGGAAGAAGCTTCGGGCAATTTTTTGTCTCTCAAGCAAAATAGTTTGTAAAACATTCTTTCAAAGATTGATATTTCTGCTTCTCAAAGAAAGGTAACTACTGCTATTTATGATAACAACGGGTAACACGTGCAGCTTTATTTCTCTCCTTTAATGGAGAAATAAAAAGAGTGGGACATTTGTTGGTGTGGAAATGGAAACGAATGAATTGACGACCTGACAAACAGAAATGGAATGTATCAATTTTGTAATCTTGCTGAGATTATTTAATGCTTTCCATGCAGAAAATCTGCTTATTGAATTATTATGATTTTATCTGGGGAAATTCGAAAAGTCATCTATTGAACTGATGCATAATTGGTGAACACGGAACATTAATTCTTCAAAAATGATGCATTAAACTTGGTAAAATACTGCCGACCCTGAATTTAATTGGAACTTTATTAGTATTGAAATTATGAGATTTCGTTTCAAATTCAAAACATGAGAAAGATGATCCGCTATGCGCATTAACCGTGGTTCACAGTCGGTGTTTTTTTTCAGTAGCCTCTAATTATTTGCCATGCCAAACTATATTGTTCCATTTGTAAGTCCTTCAAAAAACTATAAAAACTACTGATTCAAGAATTAGAGTCCATTTCAAGTCTTTAATAAAGTCTGTAATTCAAGCAATGGTTCCGTTTAGTACAGTTCCTAAAAGGAGCTGGAGGATAGGGAAGCTATAGTTTCTACCCAGGCTTTTGGATGATTTCATCTAGCGGAAGAGGATTTATTTACATGTTACACTGCCGAAATTTTTCTTCCTTGAGTTAGTGCAGACACAAGCATTTAGTTCCTCTTGCTGTCTTATATGTTCAGTATCCCGAGTGTTTCACTTGGATTTCCTAATGGGCACCTTTGCTCCCTCAATTTCTGTCTGAAATATGCCACATACATGATAGGACAAATGCATAAGCCTTTAACTCCCTTTTGCTTCTGTTCATTCTCAGCAAACCTTCTTTCGACCTTCGATCTTCATTGCAATGCAAACTTTATGGTATTTAATTAATCTTTAGGCTGCTTGCACATTTATTAAAGTGCTCTATTTCCTGAAGTTGCCTCATTTAAATGTCTTTCTAAGATATATTTCAAATCATACTTATTTATAGGTTTAGATAATTCTACTGTTTCATCGCATGTTCTTATGTGGAAAACTCTAATTTCCGTATAATTAGTGATCACTTTGAACTAATGTCTGTCCTGTCAGTGTGTGTGTGTGTGTGTGTGTGCCACAAAAGTGCATATGAATTCCTTAGCTCATATGAAAAACCCAATTTAAGATTGTTTTACAAAAGGTTCATTTGCAACCATTCGTTTGTTCACCCTATCAGTTTGGCAACTGTAAAGTGAAATCTGATTGCAAAAAAGGCGCACAGATTCACTTTGTCGAGAAGCGAACAAAGGAAAACAAATGAATAAACTGACTGATCTGCCGAATGAAGTTCACAATGATTCTCCTGGGAGAGGACAAAGGGAGAGAATAAATATAAATACATGTGTGTGTTTGTGTGCGTGTATTTGTTTGAGGATATTTTGTCGAGAATATTTTCTCTCATTGCAATATTCCAATTTTTCTCAACATTGACATCCCATTGCTATTGTCGTCAACCATATTTTTTCCTGATGGCTTCTCTATGTGTAATTTTTCTTTTACATACTTGCAGAATCATACTCAAACTTGATCGCTTCTTTCATAAGTCTTTTACTGATGACATAACATAGCAATGTTAGGATTGGTTTAGAGAGATTAGTGGGATTTGATTAACTTTCTTCATGTAAAGTACCAATAACTGTTCAACACCGATATATCAAGTATACCAACAAAAGCCGATGTCAAACAAAAATGTCAATCTGCTACCGGTCGCAGTCAAGTTTTTCGTCGAATTGTCGAAATTGCCAACTTCGTCGAATTGTTAAAATTGCCAGCGAATAAAAAGATTAACTGTCTGGTAATCTGAATTTACTTTGAAAGGCTTTAGCTTGGCAGTGTTCAGACCGCACTCAAACTAATGTTAAAAAATGCGTATCTCAGTAATTCTTATATTCTTTGTATTACAATTAAGAACTGGGCTTACGAGTTGTTTTCCTTAAAATGCTAAGTTTCAACAAATTTCGAAATAGTACGGACAACAAAAAGCATTTCATTCATTGTGAAACTCATAGAGAAAATTTATCAGCAATCCATAAATTAATAATACAAAGATTTGAAAATGCCTTCGTAACTTTCGCAGTTGGTAAATTTCAAAAATTAATATGATAAATTTCCGCTTTCAATCTTCGCTTTTATTAACAAAATATTTCTTAACATAGCTGATCAATTTCAGAACTGCTAAATTTTCAGATAGCCCTGATAAAAGGAAATCTGAAAAGTGTTTACTACAGTGCATCTTGCACATTAAATAACGATCTCTGCAACATAATAAAAAAACTGTAGCTCTGGAATTTCCAGCATCCGAATACTTTCGTCCAGCTCTTCTGGAGTCATCCGTCGTCCAATTCAGCATTTCATTTCAACATTAAGAAAAGCTTATAATTATAAATACTTTTATGTATGGTTGTATTTTCATACTTTCCCCTAATTCCATATTTTGCTATAAATACTACCATAAATGATGATCCATGACTGAAAAGTAAACGTCCCTGAATAATGTGAGCTATGAGTTTCACAACTTACAGATTATGTCAATTTGGATTTGTTTATCGTTATGAAAATATAGAATTGAATCCACAACGCTATGATAACTTGTGTCTCTCTATCAGTAGAATTGATTGTTAAATATCACTTTCTTGGTTTTTTCTGAAAGAGCTATTAATAATAACAATAAGGACCGACAGTAAGAGTAACACCACAGCAAATGACTTTAACATTGGGCTAAAAATCACTGGCATTTTTGAGTTGTTCATACCCACTCTCCTCCTTCAGCAAAACATCTGGCGATCGAACCTCTTTGTACGAGCGCCATCGTACGTTCCTTGTAGTAGTATGGTGTATTAACGAACGGTTTTGTAATAAATGCAGGACAGCTTGAATAACGATCCTAAAACATTTTTGGAGTTTTAAATCTGACTTACTTAATTCTTTTAACATTATCATCATGAAACTATGTCACCTGCTGAATTTATTAGAGCTGAGCAAAATAATTGCCATGCACCGCATTGCACTGCAAATGCTATCTAGTACTTATGATATAACAACTCACTTTAAACACTATATTACATATCAATTCAAGCGTGAATGGATAAAAAATGGCAAGAGCGAGTAGTACGTTGAATAATGCATTGAAGTAAGAATTAGATGCTGCGGAAGGTCGCAAGTCGTTTAACTGGTTAATATGAGTGACTGCGGTATAACAGTCCAATAAATACAATACTGCTATTAGCAGTAACCATCTGAAATATAATCGTGCTGCTGTTAACATCATGATTTTCTGGATTTCAAAAAGATTATCAATTTTTAATTTAAAATATAGGGAATATTTACGAAGATTTCTTCTCCATAAACAATTTTTTACTGAAGAATTGTAGATCAATTTTTGACCATGAATCAATTTCAAAAGTCCGAATTTAAATTCAATTTTAATTTAACATAAAACGGCAATTAAATTGCAGAAAACATATTTCATTTCTTTAAAACTTTTACATTATGTCATTCTAGACAGTCTAAACTTGAATTTCCTTACAAAAACTGCGTCGTTGCTATGCTTGCCCTTTTTTTCATTTCATCAGAAATGATCCTATTTCCAGTTTTCGTTTTGTTTTCTTCAGAACTTCCATTATCCACATATCCTAAAACAATTCTTTAAGGCTGTAAAAGTCTAAAAATGTAATACAAAAGTAGTATCGCCAGTTTTTATATCTTCTGCAGCTCATTCTGTGAAACAATGATGTTTTTCTTCTTTTTGTTACCAATATATAGGCCGAATTTCCAAGAAATTTGAACAACTCATGGATCTGAGCCAATTGTTGTTACGAAAGGGAAGCAGAATCCATTTTCGAGCAAACCTAGTAGCGATCGTGTCTATTGTGCTGCTGTGCCAAAACGCAACACTGGTGAAGGATGATTCTGGTAGTGGTTGTGATCAATCAAGCAATAAATGTGGTCAAACAAACAATAAGAATCAAGAGAACTGGAAGGTAAATAAAATGCTCTGATTGATGAACTAAGTAAATTGTGGTTTTAAAATTCGCAACAGCAAAACTGCAATGTTACATGTGTTGTAAAAAGCATATCGCAGCTGAAGTATGAGAAATTTGTGTACTTTTTTAGTGATTAAATTGTATCGTTAGAAAATTAACGTTGAGGTATAGATTCAATAGATAAGTGCCTAGCTGTGTGTGATAAGTACCTGTGAAAAGTAGACGTAAAATGAAGATAATGATCCACAAGACAAGGAAGGTACAAATAACCAGTGGAGCATAAACAGCACACGCAAATATTTTTATGTGCATCAGTGACGAAGGAAAGCAACTGTAAATTTAAAATAAATTTGACAATGATCTAAATTTAAGCTTATTCTTACTGACAAATTAAATGATCTCAGCAACAGCTCTAATTCATTAACTATTTTCGAAATTCAATCAAAGGAATCTAGAAAATGAAAGGTTTCGAAATTAATTTTGCCAGTACTCCGATTGAACATTACAATTTTGGCGAGCCGTCATGCGATAAGGTATCAGTAGCTAACACAGTTGATATGGCAATCAGCGGGATACCATAAGCAATGAAGTACATCTTCATAATTTCTTCATATAGTGCTACCTAGAACAACCACTTTTCCATAAACTGGGCATCTTAATTCCAAAAATATTAAAAATTTCAATTCTAACTCAATTCTGCAAATATAACATTCTAAATATTTTCACCTTTTCAACTTCTGTGTGAACTATTCCATCACCTTTGCTTTGATTGCAATCTCGTACAATCTTGACAAATTCTTCTTTCAACAATCTAAAATTTGGATTCCATCGAATCATTTCCATCATTGAAAACTTTTCTTCGATACTACCTGTTACATACCTAAAAACTTGCATAATCCAAAAGTAAACAGCAAAGAAGAAGAAATATTGAGCGACCATAACGGCTCGACATGCATCCGAATTGAGAATTCCGTTGTGGGCAAATGAATACAACGCGCAAAGTATAAATATACAAGCGCACATATTAACAATCACTTGTTTACTCCTTTGTGAACGATAGTTGGACACGCTGAAATTTATTCGAAAAAAAATCAGGATAAGAAATCAACCTTAACTTTAATTTTCAGAATAACATTAATCACAAAGAAACAAACAACATTAATAAAAAAAGAAAACAGAATAAGTACACGTTGATAGTAATGGTCAAAAGCATTACTGAGGCCAGGAAACCTGACGATGCACACATATACCATGTTAATCTTATAAATTTCTTCGCTGGGATAATCCTGGAAACAAGTTAACTTTTGCATTTTAATCTTGATGAATCATGCAATAGTTTCTCAGCATCTATCTTTTTAAAACAGCATTGCAATCCTCTTGCAAATCTTCGAAAACGAAAATTTAGAAATTAGTCAAACAATAAAGTATATCCCTCGTCAAAGATTGCAACATTGGTTGATTTAATATTATCATCATACAAAAAAATTATTTGAGTTACATTCTTAGAATTTTCATAAATCTGCGTTCTTTTCCACATAAGTACACGCTGAAATTATTAGAGAGATTCTCGATCTAATACTACATAAATACACAAACATACACACAAGCTAGTTTTCTTCTGCATGCTATTGTTATGCATCATTTGTTTACTGATTTAACAACTGGTGATTAAAATATTTGTTGGAAAGAAGCTTACTACAGCAAGCATTGATGATACTTACAATTCTTCACTGAAGGTATTTTGCATAGCTGCAAAATATTTGATTTTTTCGTCCATATTCTTGATAAAAAACAATCCAGAACAGGTAAAAAGAATATTGTTTGGTCCCACTTTTCGCAACGAGCAATTTGTCTCTCTGGTCAGTTTCCATCCCTCTTCATCATCCCACACACCCAGCTGAATCTGAAGTGCAGTATTGAATTACGTATCACGATATTACACTTGCCACAATCAAACATAAATTCGAGAAGTTATAGTTTATCCTTCTGAATTTCTTAGATCAAACAAATCCGAAACTGCAGTTCAATTTATACTGTCACCATGTTCAATTATTTGAGTTACATTCTTAAAATTTTCATAAATCTTTTCCCACGTTAACTGCATGCCAAAATTATGGTCAAACAGGTACGAATAATTCATTTTGTACATTGTCACTCATTTCATTGTTCCATGACAAATTTTGTGTATAAACTGAAGCAACATTCAAGAAAAGCCGCAAAACGCATTTCTCAGTTATTTGCATATCCTACTCTCAGTAAATCAGTCTATCAGCCAGTAAATATGTCAATCTTGCTATTTATTCGCGTTATTCGTGATGTTGTTTCTTTTACCACGTAGTTTTCGTCAAATTTGCAAAATTCTCATTTCTGTTATAAATTCCTCGAATAAATTTTGACCTCAAAGACGACATTTTACCACTCATATTATTCAATATTTTCATAGTATTTCATACATATTTCCAATCGTTTATTGAAAGAATAGAGCATACCTCATCTACCGTTTTATTTATCTGATAACTGATTAAAAATTCGTAAAAATCATCCTTTTTTCCGATCTCTGCCATCTAAAAATAGAAGTACCGAAATTTACACAAAAATAAAGTATTTTATAGAATCTATAAGATGATGGAGATTTTTAAAGATTTTTCAATTTATAAGACAATCTTTTTTCAGAAAAAAACAATGAACAACAATAAACTACTATTGAATTGATTTTTCTGATACAAGTTATAAAACCTTTTCATGAATGGTGCTCGATTTTGAAGAGCTGAAAGGAATATGTTTAATTGCAACACCATAAACTTCACTTATAACGATCCACCTTCCATCTGAGGTATGTCTAGTTTTAAAAATTTTCGAGTTGGATAACCATAATACTCGAACAACTGTTAGTGATGGAAACTGATCTATTGTATGACCAGGAATACGAAGGAACGCTCCACCTGTAAGTTGATCATTTAATTTCAATCCGAATCCAAATCCTAATCCAGATTCCACAAAAACCTGCATCGAATTTGAATGAAACAATAATTTTTACCTGTTTTCGGTAACATTTCAACAAAATGTTGTTCTCGACATGAAAATTTCGCACCATCATGCAGAGCTAAGAAACCACCGTTCATAATTTTAGTCATTGTACCATCGTAATCTTTAGCAAACAAGTGTTGACACACAGCTAAATTATCCTCTTGGATAATTTGATCACCAAGGAGTAAATGCTGCAGGTACTGGCGCAACAGTTTCCCTGAAGATCCGTGAAATCTTACAGGCACTTTCAAATATTCAAATAATCTTAGAGTGACTTTCAAATTTTCATTCAAACACAGTTTTGAACTCGTAACCTTATAGACTTCAAGGAAAGCTTTCTGCTCTAGTTTGCTATAAATCTAACAACATGGCCAAAACAGATTTTCAAAAAACGAGCGTTTGCACTGCATTTTAATCACCAATGAAAGCTTCTTTCTCAATAAATGTTGTTTTCGCGTTATTAAAATTGAGCCTTATTAGGGATAAGAGAGTTTCTGCATATTACCATGTAGAGAATTTTCTAATTCATATTTTAAACGGAAAAATAATTCAACATTTTAAACAGCATGAATTCGTAGCCACGAGGAAAAGAAAGGTAGCCGATTTCGACACTTTCATTTGCCGTCAGCAATGTCATCAACAGTCCGTCGGTAGTCTATTTTTTTTCAAATAATAATATTGCGAGAGAATCATTCTCGTGTACTGTAGTTTAATAATGAATTATGCACATGTTATTTTCGCTTCTCATTTTGAACTTCAATCATTACATTTGTATTATCCGATGATTAAAATTTTACAGAGCTATGTTTCATTGTAGGATTTCCTGGTGCCGATTTTTCGAAAAAAATTGTGGAAAAAATATATTCCACGACTGAAGAAGTTTTTAAAAAGCGGTGACAGCAAGCATGTATTAAGAGTTAAGTTATCTGAAAATGTGGAATGCAGATAGTTCCAAGCAAAAGGTTATATTCCTATTAAAAAAAGAAAAAAAAAAACAGCTTAGTTTTTTTAATACTCAAAACAGAAAAAAAGAAGAAAGAAGCCGTCCTGACGATTAGAAAGTTTTTACAAACATTTCATAAATTCCTGGTCTAAAGCTTAAACAGCTGATTTGGAACATCGTTTTTTAAAATTTTTCTATTCAGTTCCAAAAAAGAAAAATTTTAGCTTCGCTAGCTTGAATCTTTGCAAATGAATTATACAGCAAAACAACAACTATTATTACCGTTAAGTTCAGTGCGAGCAAATTTAGACTGTAGAACAAAATTCAATGCAGCTAGCACTTGTCGACTGGATAAACTTGTTGCATTACCTATAAGCCAACCAGCAAGACGAGTTTCATAGGCAGACATTTCGAATGGCTGCTTCTGTATGCGAAGTAATTCGTCCACATACTGGAAAAAAAGCGATTCTGCATTTTTCCGCAGAATGTTCACTTTTTGACAAGTTGAAGTAATTAGTTCTTTAATGTCTTAACGAATTCCGTTATTTTATTTAAATTTCATTTCTTTAACAACACCACTAAATTATTTGTTTAATACTATTACCCTTAAATTAAAAATCAAATAAAAATCACACATACTTGAGACGTTCGTTTATGTTGCAATAGTGTCAGGATATATTTAATTATCGGGGAAGTATAGGCACATCGACTTGTATCTGCTGCCTCCCATTTACCGTGTTTACATCGTCGATATGCTTTGGCGTTTGCCGGACCGTTGGGACATTCCGCCGTAACCAATCCTTGCTTAGAAACTGTCCAAATTATTTCACCTTTTTCATCCGCTTGCCATTCCTGAAAACTGGAATGTTTCAAAGTTTAAAATTCATGAGATCTGTACTTTTCAGTCACTTAAAACCGGAAAAATACCTGTACACAATGAACCGCGTTCACCATTACTGGTGTCAGACGTACTGTGTTCCTCAACACCGAGCGATCCTGTTCTACATAACAGGTCCAATCAGCTTCGTCTTCCCAAATTATTGGATGCAAACAGAGTTTCAGATATCTGAAAAAACAGAACAAATCTGCTTCGACGAAAGCGAAAATTTTCTGCAATTTTTTTCTGGAATTTCCACACTTTCAGTTATATTTGAATGCTCAAATAAGATGTTATATTTTTAAAAACTTCCACAAACAGTCTTAGTTAAAAATGAAATTTTTGCTTTTAAACCATTTCTCTCACAAACCATAAAAAGTTTATTCTTACTTTTATTATTAGAACTATTATTACATTTTTTTTACTTTTGTCTTTTAAAAATTTATAGGAAAGAAATTTTTGCAAAGGTTTTAGATAAGGATATAAAAACCGAATGGAAACTATTTCTGAAGTTGAATGGAAATGGAATAGAAGCTTTACAAATTAATCAAAAGAAAAAGAACGGCTGGATGTCCAGATAAAAATGAGAGGGAGGTATTTTGGGAATATTTTCAGTTTTCTAAATACTTTAAAGTTCATTACATCACATGAAATTTTGTACATTGCTAAAAAATTACATACAGAAATTCACTATCATTGTAATGCGTTGTGAAAATGCGTGAAGAGTCAATTAAAGGGACGTTATTTTTCAGCCATTCCATTTGTACGTCTTTCGATTTAGATACTTTGCATGTGATGTTCTTCTCATCACCAGGATACACGATTAGGGATCGTGCATTAGGTTCCAAATCGAACACAGCGGGATTAAAGTCACCTAAAATTCTTAAGTTCATGGAAACAGCTTTTTTTTTTTCAGTTTTAAAATATTTGGTCATAAATTTACCTTTTCCACAACTTCCTTTCACTGCCCTCATATTCAGCCTTGCAATTTGCATTCCGCGTAGTGAATGAGGAAACATACACACTGTCCGATTTGAAACTTGCACTTGTTGATCCTGAAATCAATTCAACATTTATTGTTGCAAATAATCCCCATGAAATTCAAAAAATTATTTCAGAAATTTCGATGTTACAAATAATTTTCTTTAAATTAGATTTGTTTCAAATAAAGTCGACTAGAGAGAAAATCTCTTGCTTAACCTTAACAAAGCGAAGCAAGTCAGCTAACTGACAGTCACATGACAACTGATTCGACATAATACTTATTCTACGAAGTTTGCTAAGCAATGCAAAAGTTCCATCCGGAAATGAGGAGAGCGGATTTGAATCCAAATTCAACTCTTCCAAGGATTCCAATTCAATAAATGCTGAACGATCCAATGCATGCAACCGATTATTGTTTAGTAAGCTGGAAAAATATGCCTAACTTATTTTACATTCATTTTGAAGTCGAAGAACCCTCGACTTCATTTTTCTCAATTATTTGTATTCATTTTCCGGAAAAACTTCAACTTACGACAAATATTTGTAAATAATGTAACACAGTTTAAGAAAAGTGATATATTGACGCTATTCTGCAAATTTTAGTTTATAATGGGTTCATCGGATGTTGAAATACAAAATATTCAAGATCATAACTACAACGTACAAAAAAATGGAAAATGAAACTTTACAGACACTTAAGATTATGCTGTTCATTATCATGGCTAATCAACGTACTATAAAATTTACGCGCATTTTAAAGTATTTATGAAATAATGGCAACTCAGTAACTGCAGAATTGCAGTTTTGAAATTTGATTCACAAATACTTACAGGACTTTAAGATTTGATAAAGTTTTGAAGGCACCAGAAGATATGAACATGATTGTATTGTGGGATAAGTCCCTGTAAAGGTGACTTTTCATAAAAGTACTGAAATAAATAGTTTTTCCAAACATCTACATTGAAACAATTTGAAACTTACAGTATTTCAAGGCTTTCTGGATGCCTTAATGATGAAAAAGAACTGGGATTGATTGACTTGAAAGCATTTTTACTCAAATTCAGCAAGTGTATTTGACCTCCGAGAGTGCTTGGATAAAATTCAGAAGAGGATGCTTTTGGCAGTGCAATCTGCACAATTTTCTGGAATAATCCAGATAAAACATTCGTAGCTTATATCAAATAAATTTCTTAATTCAATTTAACTGTTTTCTTTCCATTTTCTGAAGTTTTTTAAGCAATGCAAAAGATTTTTTGCGGGGAAGCAGAGCAAAGGAGACTTACATCAAAACGTTGTCCAGAACAGTCTACTACGGTGATGTCTGCTAAATGAGAGCACCGAGTCCAGTTGCAGTTTATTGGTACCATTATATCAAAAGCGCAAATGACAAGAAGACAAGTGAAATTGTTAAATCTTTTCATCTGGAATTGAAAAACAATAACTACAATGAACTTTGGAAACTTGCAAACATGGCTGACCCATATTAGACAAAAATAAATCGAGTGTAATTGCTTTTCAGAACGGTGAAACTTGAGCTTTCCTAGTCGGCAATGAGTAATGTGAAATAAAAAATCATCCAAGTTTAGATTTTTTCACTGATAAAATTCTTTCCTATCCACTAAATTCTGGAACTAAAAAACAAAATAAAAGAAAAGTAAAAATATAAGGACTTTCCCCTTGTTCTGAATTTACAGAATGGTTTTTGGTATAAAACAAAATTGTGGCATGTTAATTCGGTTTGCTTAATATTTACATATGAAAAAGAAAAAAGTAACTTAAGCAGATAACGAATGAAGTACTGGATATCGGTAGCACAAAGTAATCAGTTTAGATCATTCAGTAAATGAATGATCTGAAAAAGAAAGCTCAATTTTTAATAAGACCAAACAGATTTTGAATTAAGTCATCGGTTCTTGGTGAGATTGAAACATAGAGAGGAATTAATGTGGAAAGGTCTGTAGCCGTAGCTTCTTTCGATGTTCAATGTAACTGGTACGCCAAACCTTTCTGCTGTGAAAAAAAGCTTTATCAGATAAAGAAGTGCTCTAAAATGGCAACAATTGTATGGATTGAGTAGTATCATTTGCATAAATCGTTGTACTTTTGGGTTGGATAGCATACATTAGAGCTGAAAGTCACCCATCATTTCAAGAAAAGGAAAAACAGAACCAAACATCAGCCACAAAAAAAACTCTGTTGTTTTCCGTAATCAAATTACCCTGCTCCATTCTTTGTCGTCCTTTGTGTTTTTTGTTCTGATGAATACTTTGTCCCGTTTGCTGAAATATTTTCCCACAGGAAATTTATCCCAACTTCACCGAAAATAACTTTCACATCAAAATTTCTTCCTAATTTTCGTTAATCTTTAAATTATATAGTATTGATCCGAACAAAATTAAATTGATACATCACTGTTTTTTGATTTTAAAACCCCTGTTTGGCTGTGCCTTTGAGCCACTTTAAATAGATCCGCTTTTGATGCATAAAATAAGAACAAAAAAACCGTCACTACAGCAAGTGATGGATAGAAGGAATGCAATACAGACAGAAAGATGTAATTGTATCGATGAGAACTGAGACCTTTTAGTAAAGGAACATTTTCGAGAGATTAATTAATTAAAAAATCAGAAAAAATGACACGGGTCGATGACTCAAATAAATGTTAAGATCTAATTCTTTTTTCACATCTTGCGGAGGGATTACAAAAGACGAAAAACTATTAATTCAGCCATTTTTCAAAACACAATGTCATCTTTGTCTGGCATTCATTAATCTCAAAGATACTTTAGCACCAAGAAACGCAACTTTGCTCATCAATTAAAAATCTCAGAAAATTGCCATTTTAATTAATTGAACCTACCGGCTAATTTCTTTTATCTTGTTATGGTAGAAAATTATCCTTTATAAATTAGTCGAAAATGCTGATATAGAGATTTCAAAAATCATATTGGAAACTCCGAACTGTAATCATCATCCTACTGTGCCACAAGAATTCGCACTACTGTTTGAGTTGAATAAAACACGCTTCGCTATATAAGGAATAGATTTTTCCTAAGCTCCAGTAAATTGGGTTTTTTCAGAAATTCATTTCCTTGAAAATCTGATATATATTGGTACTTTAGATATTCAACACCTTTAACACAGATAAACTTTTATACTTGAATAAGTCCCTATGAATTTGGCTGAATGTATATTCTTTTCATAGTTCTTGAACGTAAATCCTTTTCGGGAAATTTAACAGAATGTGAATTCTTTTTGTTTTATTCTTCAATTGATTTAGATTTTATAACTTTAATAAAAAACTTAATTGCTTGTTCACCACGCCCATTCACCTGCCCACTTGCTTTCACATTTGTTCTCGAGTGGTCCTGCACATCAGAATTAGTGGTGTATACCATTCATATAACCCTAAAGAAAATAAAAAAGGGCGTTGAAAGGGTAGCAAAATGATTTTGACACAGAAACTACAACCGAAAAAGAATTGAATTGTGAATAGAAGAAAGAAAAGAGAAACACTCACCCAAAACCTTCTTGACCTGCGGACATCAACAGATTGTCGATAAATATGTCTTTGAACCATTTGCGCATCACTGTATTGCTTCTCATTTTAGGTGAGTGTTTCTTTTTTCAGTTAGGATATAAAACTATTTAACTTGACCGGTTTCTTGACCTTTTAAATAAACCGGCTGTTTTCAAACGCATTATAAGTTTAAATGAAAAGTAATTATCGAAATAATTAAATAAATCAGCAGTTTCTTTTGCACATTTACTAAATATTTTACGCAATATTTTCTGCTTAAAATTTTTACGTTGCAATTTACATGATAAGCCAATTCATTTGTTCCATCGCATATAAACACTCAATTCCAGAGAAATTAAGAGGAAATTTCTTCTTGATTACTAATTAATTAATTAAATCTTAATCTTAACCGATATTTAATTCAAAATTTCGCCAATAGCCTTTGCTAAGAAGCTTCTCTGAAGAATTTTTACTGAAAATTAAACGCTTAAATTTGATTTACACAACATAACTGCAGCACTTATCACTTCACTATCAGGACCTTTTTTGTAATATGGAGATCCTTCGACTGCATTCCAACATGCTCTTAAGTTCCGAGTTATAAACAACGATTTCTTATTTATCACTCTATAATTAATAATTTTTTCTTTTTTTTTGGAAGATTTTTCAACTTATCATATTTGAAAAAGGGTATATGTTAGAAATTTTGAAATAGAATGCGGTTTTATTTATAATAACGATTTGAATTTCTTTCATTAGTGAACGAGCGATTCATACAAAAGCTACCAAATAATTAAAACAATGACATCTGACTTTATGATCCAAAAATACATCAGATCAACATTGTTTCATGATATCACTGCAAATCTCCTACACAATACACAAACACACAACGCACACACACACACGCACGCACACACGTACCACATCAGTAAGAGATTATTTCAATCCTGATCTATCTTGCTATTGACAAACGAAAAACCGGTATTGCTGATCTTTTAGTTTTAAATTTTATTGAAATCCTTTTGATTTGCAATACTAATCAAGTTGGAACTTGTTTTCTACAACGATCAATAAAAGAAGCAGATTGTCCTTGTCTATTACACATTTTGTACTTCCAGGTGAAATGTGCTTGATAGACGCAATATCCAACATAGTATTCCGTTCAAAACGACAAACATACTTTTATGATAAATTTCTGAGGCAATACGCAAGACCGCATCAAAAAACAAAGATTATGGCCGTCGAAGCTGGACGATATGCACCGCATGAATGGCCTAGCTGGTAAGTGTCCTCAATTTAGAATAAGTGTCTTAAGTTTAAAACATTCTTTTTTCTTCTCAAACATTAAAATGAAAATTTGAATAACATAAAAAAACAAGTAGTCGAGATGTTTTAAAATGAACTGGGATATTAGCGAAGTAACATGATTCCAAAATGAAGTAATAGTATGCTCTAAACCGAGAATCAATGCTTGATTGCCATGATTTTTTCCGATAAAAAGCTTTTGAGAAATACAGTAGGGAATATAATCTAATTTCAGGTATACACGCACTTTACTTGTATGGAATGGGTTGTTTCGTATGAAATCACGTCATCCAAATGATGTGGGCTATAAAAGATATCAGCCTTCTAAGCAGCAACCACTATAGCTTTTCCAGCATTGTCATACTTTTTTCTACTAGTTTCAGAGAATTATAACTCATTTTTATTTCTTAACTGTCTTTCAAAGTAATGCGGACGATTTATCATATCTTGAATGAACTTATGTATTTAATTAAGTAATGAAATGATCAGAATTGGCTGTCATTTCATCCTTTTTGTCAATTAGGCAATGCAATATTGTTTGTATAATTGTGATTTTAATTTAGTCTGTTGTAAGTATGCTCTGAATAAAAAAAATACGCATCAAATCTAAACTCGGAATATTATAGATTGTGATTTTAGCAAAATGGATCAATCGAAAATTTCCTCTGTTTAATTATAGGAATTTCATCCGACACTTGAATAAACTGGTAAACGACTGGCGAAACAAATTTAACTAATTGAAAACAAACAAAATTGGTAGATCATAGAAATCTATTTGAAAATTGCGGTAAATCGCAAAATGAAAACATTCTGGAACTGTTTAGGATATATGAACCATACTTAACGCATATTTATGCTTTGCTGGAAATCCGCAAATTTTTATTGGCTTTTAACGAATCAAGTCTAATTTTATTGTGATTGTCGATCTCATACAATGCTAGAATGACGAAATAAACTTTCTTAGATTGAAAGCAAGTGAGTAAGATTAAGATCAGTGAAACATACCTTCACTTATTAATGTTGAAAACATTATTGCTAATCGAATATTTCAAAGAATTTTTCTCTTAATGTAGCAAATCATACTGAGATCTCTATCCAAGAAATATTTTCGATTTATGGAAGTTTGAGAAAAATTATTCATGCAAGAGGTAAAAAGATGCAGTAGTATATAAACTATAAATAATCTATAAATTTATAAACACTTCAAAATTTTTTCGTCTTTAGCATATAAATCATAACTAACGGCGATTTCAGAAATTTTTTGATTGGCATCTCTAAAAATGGAAAACATATTTTATTTCATTTCTAACAAAATGGATCTAAAAATTTGAAGAGAATGGCTGGAAATTTTAAAATACTGATTGGTTTAAAGTAATCGCAAAAGTAAGCCGTATATATTGCAATGCAATATGAAAAAAGAATTCTTTTGTCGTTGTACAACTATTGATCGGAAACAAAAGAGCATAGTTCAGATGGTGAAAACGAGAGATAAAACTATAAGCAATAAGCTTACGATGTTCTTTCAAAAAAGTTGAATCTTTAATGTTGCATTCCTTATTGCACTCGCTGAATGAAATTCCATATCAAAAAATTTATTTTACTTTGTTAAAAAATTTCGGAACAGAATTCGCATTTTTTCTTTTTCTTATCCGATAAAATCATTTAATAGAGCAATATTTCATACAATCTAATTGACTTATTCTTTTGAAATAATATTGATAAATTTGCTTAAAAACGATCTCTTTTCCTTCCTCTTACTTCTTTTTTTTTCACCAATATGTATATTTAATTCTATTGTTGACCCATATTTTCGCATTTCAAAAATATTTTGCGTTTACAGCCTGAATTTTTTACTGCCAAAATTGAGTTTTTCCAGAAATATAACCAACATTAGAGATGTTCAAGAAAGCTACACTTCAAATAAATAATATTGTCATCATTCTCTTGTATGAATCTTTTTCTGAAATATAGCACCGTTCTTTCACACTATTCAACAGTTTACTATAACTTTATCAGAACAAAACAGAACTTCAATTCTTCAAGATATGTTAAAGACATCTTAAATTTATACAATATAAGCTCACAAGCGGCGAATTTCTGACAAAGTTATTTGAGCCTCTACATTCCTTCATTAATTTACTCCTAAACATTCATCTTGAGATCGTTATTTTAATTTGTCTGACACATCCCGGTAGGTCCCTTTATGAGCACGAGAGACATTAGGAAATTTTTTCCATTAATTCGCTGAAAGGTAAAATGTCGTTTCATTAACTTCATGTTTCCTTAAGTACAATATGTTGTTAATACTACGTTAAAAATGACAAGGACAGTCATTATTTTTATAAAGATAATGATCGTCCTTTTAGATAAACAATGTAAATGATGACTACTTCGTTCCTAATATTAGTAATCGTGAAAACAAAATAGCATATAAACACAGTGCAGCCTTATTCGGTATTTCGGATTGCATATTTTAGATTTGTGATATTTTCCAACTGCACAGAAAAAGCCAATCAGAAATATGAGTGACGAAGAAATTGTTCTTTATATTTATCGTCTGCTTAATGTATATAGGTCGATTTTTTTAGAATTCTTAATTATTTCATCAGATAGTTCAGAACAGTGTTTTGAAATCGTATTACTTAGCATTAAGTTGCATTACTTTAATAACAATTTGATGAAGTTTGTTTGAAATATAAATTATCCTATTTTTTTACGGAAAACGTAAAACCCTATCGCGGCTAAAATATGCATCTTTATGTTAATTTGATGGCAAATTAATACAAAATGCTGAAATTTCCTCGTGAATATTTCATCACATTAGATTACTTGTGGTAACTTGTGGAGTGCAGATCTGAGCCGTTAAAAATAAATTAGATAATATTTCCTCTCATAGCCTAGTTTTTTCTATTTCTCATTTTCTATTAAACTTCTGACCGAACAACCACTTTTTAATTCTCTTTTGTGGCGTTATATTTTGCATTATTTTTTTATTCTTTGCAGGAAACACGGGATAAAATCACAGAGAAGCTCATTTAAATTTATCCCGTTTTGGCATGGAAAACTTGATCATTCTCCCTCAATTATCGACCTGAAATTCAAGAATGGAATGTAATCAGTTTGCAAGCACTGTTTCACTGAAATAAATGAAGGAGAATCCAGTTATAGTCTTAAAATAAAATTCTTCCAATTTCCTAAATCCATTTCTTACCAATCCTGCGCTAGTTAAACAACTGTGAAGTATTCACCATCAACGTGCCGAAAAATGTCCCTTACTTATTCTTCTGGCTTATTTTCCTAACTTTTCCTGTTTTATTGTCGTTTTACATCAATATTTTCACGAGTTTTCGAGGCTGTCATGACTAGAAATACAGGCTTCATTTACAGACGAAATTGAACTTTGAACTACAAAATAAATGTTACCGACACCTTTGATGTGCAGTATTACTGAAGCCCACGCACTATTCTTTTGATTTGAGTAAATCTAATTGAAATAATTGTAAGCTTAGAATTGGAAATTTGGCATTTTTATGTCATTTCAGACTTCTTACTCCTCTTCAATTAAAATTTTTTCCGAGTTTTCTTTGTAAATTTTCGCTTAACTTATAGCCAACTCATGTCTAAATTTAACTGAAACCTTAATGCCAAGTTATTTGCCCTTCCTGTTTTTTTCTTTTTAGATTTCCAAGCAGTTCAAAGTAAATTTTCTTTGGTCATAATCACCAGCTGTCTATAACTTTCTGGTTGCTTATGCAAAATTGTAAGATAACATAAGATAACAATATCTACTAAGCAAACTCATAGCCAGACGAAAAAACTCCACTACCAAAAAAGATCAGAATTTTTCAATATTTCGAGATAACTGACCGCTATTGGTGAGAAATATTCGGGTTGTGACCTTTAAGCAGCTAGTTTTAAATGAAAAATATGTTTGTAAATATATAAGCGAAGATAATCGAATTTATTTTGTTCTTTCCATAGCTTAATTCTTATTCTTTGCATAGCAGCTATTTATAAATGAAAAATATGTGTATACATGACATATTTAGTGTATTTATTTGGAAATTTTGGAAATTGTTCATTATTCCCTACGACTCATCAGAATTGCTGTCTTATATTTCCCGCATTTTATTTATTTGATATGGAAATTTGTAAATTTGTAAATTTCCATATGAGATTTTTCATTTAATATTTGTTGCATCGACTTTGGTGGTAAAATAAAATAAATTTAGAAATAAAAGCATGTAGAAAAATTTATTATGCTTATTATATTAAAAAAAATGTGAAAAAATTATGTAAGAAAAAAAATAAATTTAGCGCAATTGTCACTCCCAACGTTTAGTGGTGATCAAAAATTGTGGCAAGAATTCTCGAGCGGATTTGATACAGCTGTACACACGCAAGCAGTACTTAATAGTCAGAAATTGAATTACCAGGTCTCATATTTTAAAGAAGAAACTCTACAAGCTGTAAGAAGTTATAATATAGTTCCTAAGAATTATAACATAGTAAGAGAAATTCTAGTCGAAAAATTTGGGGACTTATATACTGTAAAAAAGTTGTTATACAATAAACTACATTCTATTAAAAGAAGTAATCGGGAATGCAAAGTTACTGTGGATGTTATCGAGCGGACACTTTGCCAGTTGGAACTCATTTAAATTCAAATTGGAAGTAAATTCAAGCCAATTGAAACTCATTGAAAACAAACAAATGAGAATTTGGAACATACGAGTATTGAAACTCATTAAAAGCAAACTACTGAACTGGATCCTCGACAGAATATACCAAAAAAGAGGAACCAGAATCACGGTCAATCATCAAGCCTCGAAACTTCCTGAAACTACTGGCATAGAGAAATGAACAAGAGGATCAAATCGAGGTAATGAATGCTGAAAGAGAAAAGGAACTAAGTAATCGAAATTAAACCGAAACTCATATATAAGCTCTGTACTAAATATGATTACTACGAGAATGGTTCAAAAGTCGATCGAGTTGCAAAGCAGAAATGCACTCTGTGATCGGCAACAGTTCTGTGTTCGAACAGAAGGATCAGAAGAATAGTGAGGCTCTACTATAATGTAGGTAAATCAGAGTTGTCAATGCAAACAGTCCAGAATAACAAGAAGAAACGCTAGCCTTATTTGATATTGGCTTACAGCTTTATCTCCAAGGATTAAATCTGCCAGAAGTGAAAAAGAAGTTTTGACAATTGTTTTATTTGGCAACAAGATACCGAAATAGTGTCTTGCTAACAAAGTTGAAAAATTTGGTGTAAAGGTTTACAAAAACGAAATCGTACGGGGCGAGACGAGCATGATGGACCATTTAACGCGCAAGTTACAAATACTTTTGTAAGTTACAAATAAATTGCCCTCCGCGGAACTTCAGGAACAATTTGATAGCTTAAAAGAGATACTAAACAACTTGACTTACTTCTTCAAATTCATTCAGCTAGACAAAGTTCAAAACTTAGGGTCAGGATTTACCTTGCTCTATACAAAAATTGAACCTATGTTAATTAGAAAAGATTATATAAACAAATGACATAGTATCAACACGAAAGAAATCAGGCCGACAACTATGACCGGTTTATGACTGAAAAAGAAATAACTAAATGAAGTCTATGCTATAATGAAGATAAGGCTCTATGGAGATCAAAAAGTCGACTGGAAAAATAACAAATATCCAATATACCTTCCGAGGCATAATTAAACAACTAAATTGATTGTACTGCAGCGACATGAAAAATAATACATGCTGAAATAGCTCACACTTTTTTGGAAATAAGACGCAAATTTCGGATACCGAAAGGATAGACCGAAGTCAAACGAATTATAAAATGTGTAGTTTGCAGACGATGAATTGCCTAACTATTTAAGTTCCCTATTGTGCCCGACCTTTCTGAAGTTCGAGTTAGACGTTTCACAACCTTCGCACAAGCTGTTTAGATTATCTGGGCTCTTTTTCCGTTAAAATCGACAACGGTATAATTAAAAGGTAAGTGGCCTATTTACACATATTTCATCCCAGAGCGGTGCATTTAGAGTTGATGGAAAATTTATCCGCTGAATGTTTTTTACATATTCTGAGGAGATTTATAGCCATGACATTAGTCAATTTTAATGGTTTTCAAATGACAAGTTAGTAAACTTCCTAGCCAAAAAAACAATAATTTGAAAAAACAAGTACCGAAGACTGATCGAATTAACACAGAAAGCAATAAGACGCGCTACTGGAACAAAACTACTATGGAAGAGAGATTGATAGCTTACATTGATAGCTGAGATAGAAAGCATTCTGAGAATAACGACCATTAACCTATATCGGTTTGACGACTGCATAATTGCATGTCTTATGGACTTCATATCGTTTCATGCCTTACCAGCCTTACTCATCAGTGACGATGAAACCCAAGACGAATTTATTCTACAGAGGCCCAATCCCAGAGAAAAACTTATGAAATATTGGCTAAACATCCTTAAAACCCTCGATATGTCCTGGGAATTGTGGACAAACGAGTATTTAGCCAATTTACGAATGCAGGGGAAACATATTTCTCAAAAATCTGTAAATAAAAAACGCCACGTGAGAGCGAAAATATTCTAGTCGATGAACCAGGGATTCCTCGAAGTATATGGAAGTTAACAAAAAATAAAGGAAATGAAAGGTAAGGATGAAAAGATAAGAAGGGTTGTGTTGGAATTACTCCACCGGAAATTTATCCTTAGGCCAGTGAATTTATTATATTCTTTAAAAATAGACGACGAAGAAAATTTAACGATCGAATTGACCACAGCTGAGAAACTGTCGCAAGATAAATCCATATCTTCGCGAGCAAGGTATGCAGTAAAACGATACATCTAAGTGAATTGCATTCCTGCTAAACCACGCTATGAAATTCACTTTTTACAGGAATCAGTTTGTTCCAGTCGGGAATGTCGGGAAAAACCGAAGCAAATTTTTCTTCCAATATTTTAATTGAATGATCCATATAGTTTTTCTGATTAATGATTATTATTATGTACCAGATACAACTCGAATCATGTCCATAATAATGGATAGAGTTCCCAATGGACGTTGTAAATCTTCCTTCTTTATTATCTCATTGTCTAAATGCATATGTTTGCGTTAGTAGACAAAACACCTATTATAACGATTAAGCTCATGCTTGTAATCAACCAATATGTGATTCTTTCTCTATTTATTCATAAAAATACGATCTTTGTCTAAATAGCCATCAGTCGTCTAAAACTATTGTAGATTCTTTGTGTAACTCTACAAGTCCAAATCCTTCATTGCCTATTAATACAAAACGGATGGAGTCAACCATAGGGCACCAAGTTCTGCTTCCAAACGTAGCGGTATTCTGACGCTTCATCACTCCTCTCTCCACACACCAAGGAACCAACGACCATCGGAGTGGACGACACCATCCAAGTCACCTATTATAAAATTTCTAGTTCAATAAAGACAATTTTTGTCGAAATTCACTTCCATGACAGTGTGGGAGGAATAAATACAAAATAGGAGAAACGTACCACAAATAATATGAATTTTCGTTTTTTCTTCTTTCTTTTTTTGAAGACATATATAAAATAATGGATAAGAGGTAAAAATGCAAAAACTTGAAAAAGATTAAAAAATCAGCTTGATTAAATTTCTTGGTCCGACCAACGATCAGGTTGGCAAACTGATTTACTTCAGTTTTTTGAAACAATCATTTACCATTTGAATTACTTATATGTTAAAATTTCCTCAACCATCATTGCTAGTAAGACATTTGTCATATCAACAATTTCCAGTAAAAAATCAGCATTACAAATGCCAAAACAAAAATGGACAAAGATAATGATGGCTGTGTTGAAAATCCAACAGATTCAGATAAAGGATAATCGTTACATAACTGTCCAAAACACCAGCATAATTCAACGGTACGATTCGAAGCGCGCCTTGCTAAATGTGGCGGCAACAATTTATACGCAGGCATTTCACTACATGAGGTATCTGCAACATCAAAGGATAAAGTACATCAGTTTATTTTTTTTGCAAGAAAATGATGCAAAAGTTCTCTTCATTTAAATCTAATTTGTCTTAATAGAAATCGATAAAAAGTTAGAATTCTCTTGACTTTGAAAAAGATGTTTCAAAATAAACAATTCATAATGAAGTGGCTAAGTAGACATAATTCGAAAATTCTTTAGAACTATGATTTTGAACTTCCGAAAAAAGCATCATTATTGTACTCGTGCATTAATTTTCAAAAATTATTAAATTCCCATAATTTATTGAATGTCGAAGAAGATTTCGATTTCCATGAATAAATAAAAACACCTGAGGCAAAAAAGCCATTAGTGGATGACGTAAGACCATATTTAAACACAGATGAAAAGCATCCACGGATGATATTGTTTCCAATGTAATGTCCTGAAATTCCTCAAACATTATATGATAATATAAGTCTATTGATAATTTCTTGGATGAATTTCAAAGGAATCGTTTAAAATTGAAAGACAAATAAAACTCAAACCTGCTAAAATACGGGGTTCAATGACAGTAATACAATGAGAATGGCTACATGTTGTAACACCTATATGTACTTTGGATGGCATATCGTAGCAGTAATCGGTAAAATTCATCGGCATAAAGTAAATCTTAACAACAAAAAATCATTAAATTCACTGCATTTTCACAAAAAGAATGTCATTTGCTGCAATACTGTACTTGAAACACTAAAGTTTTTATGATTTGATTTTATTTGCAGTCACAGTTTTTTCATTACAGTTAATATAAAGATTGTCTGGTCTTGAATGCCGCTAGCGCATGGCGTATTTATTCGCTTACAGGAAGTCTTCAAGCACAAGTGCTTCCAGCCTTCACGATCTCATCTCAACATATAATAATACATATACAAAAAACTTTTGAGAAATGTTGATATTGCTTAAATCAAGTGGCTAATTTTAGTTAGCCTTAATTTGGCATATTTCAATGTTCGGAGGATGTATTAAAATGTTAAAATTTACAGAGATAATGGAAATTTCACAGCCTTTGAAATAAATGAACAAAGCAGCAACTTGATGCTGCCTATATATATTGACACTATAATGCAACAATTTATCTTGCAACCAAGGAGAAGATATCACTTCATCAATTTTTGAGTGACTTGTAGTTCATTTTGCAATTTGAAGTGATATATTTTCAAAAACTTTCTGTTTTTAATCTTAATTTTTTCATTAACACCTTTGAAAATAGCCGTGGCACCAAAGAACTCATTCAACTCATTTTTGTACAGCCAGAGTCAATCAGTTAGCAGATTGGTGATGTGATCAACAGTGATAGTAGCTTTGAATCCTGCGTGTTATATTTGCTCAACCAGACACGTAGGCCAACTATGAATTTTGTTTAAGCTGTGGCTTCAATCATCCAGAAAAACAAAATAGGTGAAAAATGTATAAAAAACTCCAAATACTGAAGTATTTCAAAAGTTTACTGCACTACACAAAATAATAGGAGTTTAATTACTTTATATATATGATTGGACTGAAACAAAGATACGCTTTGAGTACGAGCTCTAAAAGTTCGTTTCGTCCCTCGTCATTCCCTCTGCATACCTTAACAGAACCTTAATGGACAAAAATTAACTCAATAAAAAGAACAGCAATTTCTCATCCTTATTCCTCTGAATCGTAACTTCTTTTCAAATTTCCAGCACTTTCTTTCTTTGACCTACTACTACTTCAGCTATGGTTGAAAATTCATGACGTTTCATTCAAAATTATAAAAATTGCAATGCATAAATCAATCTTATCTCGTGCATTGTTATTCATCCGTCTTGTATTCCACAATCACTAAGCGAATGAAACGCAGCACCACTGCTGGAGTTATTATTTACTACCCATGTGTACTTCTGGAAATTTATTAATTCATCACAAGGTGATACTAAATTGAACGATAGGATATTTTTTGGTCATTTGAAAATTACCTGTCATTCTTTGATAAAAGTCACAAGAACATAGAGACGAGAAATGATTTTGGAAAGTATGTATTTGTGCTATTGCAGATTTGATATAAATGTATTTCTTCAGTTGTGCACAGCTATAATGCATGTCTAATTATGATAATAGCTATCTCCAGTTGAACCAAATGTTTCGAAGTGAATAGATATAAATGGATCTATGCTGACTGATAAATAGCGTATGTTTACATACTGATAATCAGACGGTTGATTATGTAATATTATTGTTACGGACGATCTTAATTACAACGACAAATGTATATCCGATCTATTACTAGTAATATCAAGTTTAGTTTACTAAAATAGAAGTATTCTGTGCACTTCATACATGTTGAAGTTAATTCTTTTCATTTTTTAATAACAGAGAAGTAGGAAAGTCAAATAAACAAACAAAAATAGAATTAAAGTCAAACTGACAACGGTCAAAATAATTTAAACAGTAGTATCATTGTAATTAAATTACTAGAAGTGAGATAATAATAATAGTAGTATAACATGGAAAAAATCGTTCCCGATATAGGTAAGAAAAAATTTAGAAATATTCGTTTTTGTGCTGGTGAAGGCAAATATTTGACGGAATGTAAAACGATAAAAAATATTAAAAAATATTATACAGTAACTAACTTTACCTCTGTTATAGTAAATGCGAATGCATGCTCCTCGTATAAGTTAAATTTTCTAGAATATTTCGACAGTATTTCTTCCACTAAACCACATTTATAATTTTAGTTACACTTCTTGCTGTTTCTTCCTAGCTTTTTTTGATTACTTTGTACTCAAATTCGATAATTTTAAGGAAGGAGGTTCCGCTAATTCTAATCAGAAACATGCACGTTTTTAAAATCTCTAAACAACTGCAAAAAAAGGTTTCACTAAATTAATTGCAAAACAGTAGACTTTTTCACTTTCTTCATCTTTCAATCGAAGAATGGTGTCCGCAATTTCTCTTCTCAAGCATTTTTACGATAAAAATGTCTTTTATCGCATGTCATAGACTTTTTTGAATCATTATATCAAAAGTCTTCCATAAAATTCTCAAAAATAACGAAAACCGAATTTTCTTAAATCACCAAATTCCTTAATTTTTTTGAAATTTAAGCTAACGACGATTTTTATCTGAACAGGACGGGACAACGAAATTTGGCAGCGTTAGTATTAGGCTTAAATTGATTTAGGAATCTAGTGCTCGGAAAGCAACATTACATATTTTGGCTGATATTCTAAGGTCCTCATGTCTCGGTTGTACAAACCAGATCTCTCTATATACTTTGTTTCCTTTCCAGGTCCACATTTGGTCATTTTATGAATTGATCAAAATGCAAATTCCCATTCCTTGCCCACTCAAAGCTCCTTTAGCATGAAAATCGAATCTGACCAACCACATCATTTAACATTAAGTTATTTGTATTTCTGTTCATTTATAGAAATGTACAGTACATGTCATTTTGAATCCATCTTCCTATACTCAATTTTTCTGGCCAAAAAAGTTTTATTTCTAAACATCAATCTGTTTCTCATTTTAGAACATTTTGAGTATTTTTTCTTCCTAACTTTAAATTAATTCAAAATAACTCTCTCCAATCTGACAAGACTGCTTTATGTAACATTATGGGTTGCTGACTTCATGCAAAGTATGTTCTATGCGTTGTGAAAATGAAACGAAAGGTTTAAAAATCAAAGACATGGAAAATCAGTGCTCTTTTTTCATTTAATTTATAAAAAACTTCTAAGTTGTTAATGAAATTGTTTTCAGATTCAAATTCTCACTTCATTTTACTCATTTCAAGAAGTCCTGAAGACAACCTATTGAAAGAATCAAAAGCATCAGTTCATTTCTTCAAATTGTATAAAAATCCAAAAATGTGTGTACACAATCGAATGCATATATACAAATTACATCATTGATAACACTATTTGATAGTTATCAATGATGAAGTTTGCGATCGAAAAGTTGTACGTTACCCACACACAGAGACATTCACTGTTTTAATACCAATAAATCCTTTTATTTCGAGGAAAGAGTTGAGAAAAATGAAAGTTTAAGTAAAATCAAACAAAACTGAGTGAACTTAAGCAAAATTATAACAATCTAAAGATAAATTATTGAAAAATGCAAGTTTTTAATCTAGAAATTGCTTAATTTCTCTAGATGAAAGAAAAACAATAATAAATTTCATAATTAGGGACAAAATTACCTGACTAAGAAATGACCAGTGCTTTTGAAATGCTTCTGACATACAACTGTAGCAGTATTTCCCGGATGAACTGAAAATCTTCGGCATATAAAAATTTAAACGATTTGGAAATATATAATATGAAATCAACTTATGGCAACACAACAGATTTTTTTTTAATTTAAACTATTTTTCTTCGAATTTTCAATCATGCAATTAAGCATTTCAATCTTTAATCAAGAAGTTAAGGGATTAATTCATTTGTTAATCTTGAAATAAACTGAACAGGATCAAAACACCTGAAATCAAAATAACCAAGCGCTTTGGCGACCATTGTTATAGATGCTGTTGCTTGCACAATTAAGCAAATAAATGGCCCTGCAATTGAGACTGCTCAAATTCTGAGTTGCTCAAATCATATGTTTTTATAATTCAGACATCCAAGTTCTAGAAATCACTAAATTCATATTTGCTTTCTTATGAAAGGTTGAGAAATTCGATTATATTAAAAAATGACAGGCCGTATGCTCCTTTCTAATTAAAACAATAATTCAAAGCTGTTGGCTACAACAAATTAGAAACTTAAAGTGAATCTAAAATGAATATGATTTATAACTCCAAATAATTTCTGAACAGAAATAATGTTCGAAATAACTAATGGAAATGTAACTGCTGTTGGTCGAAATACGTAGATTGCAAAGAAATTAGTGATTGTTGGTAGATGAGTTCTTCCCTATTTCCAAAACTGTTCATTTGACTTGACAGTTTAGTATTTTTGCATAAGTTTGATTGGTTAAAATGATTATGGATTTTTCCTGTTGATGAAGATCATTTAGTGAAAGTCATCGTACTTTCAACACTTATCATCCTGCTATTTGCATCATTAAGCATAATATGATAAGCGTAGATATTTATAGATAAAGGTAGGATATAAAAGAATTCAAGTTTATTTTATAAGTTAGATTTTTATAATTAGTATTAAAATGGTACGACTGGTTTCGTAGCTAAAATCTTGGTTTGATTTTTTTTCCCATCAATCTCTCTCTCATTTATCATCCGCTCGCTCTTACAAAATTCTGATTCGAAAATGGTTTAAAAATGAGCTACCAGCTTTAGTTCTTACAAATTTTCCAATCTGTTGCATCACTGTGTCAGTGTGAAATGATTTAAAAAATAAATGAAATCTTGAATGAAAAGATGATACTTCAGTGATTTATTATGTTAAAGGCTTTACCAAGATGAAGCTATGGAAGGACATAAGGAAAATAATACTGATTATTTTTTCATCTTGCACTAAAACACGTTATTCAGATCATCTGCTCTAAAAAAATTCTATTCCTAACATAAAAACCTTGGCACTGATAACCTCATTCATTTATATATTTAAATTTTTTGAAGACTTTTTCACGTTTTCTTCCTTGAGAAAAAAAAATAATCGAAGTTAAACTGATCAAATCGAACCTATTATTTCGAAGTTTCACCTTTTTTGAAATTAAGTTTTCAGACCAAGCTGAACGTTCTTCGAAATTTTTTAAATCGTACTCATCAAAAATGCTCAGAATGTTTTTGTTGAAAATTAAAAGTTATTAAAAGATATACAGACTTTGATACCATTCGTAATTAACATCAGTAACTTTATTTGACCTAACACTTGAGCATATATATGAGTTATAAATAACTCACAAATAAGTTTAATGGCAGATCATACGGACAATAGCAATAATAATGAACAGTATTAGGAGCAACATTAAATGCTCGTTACGATGCAAATATCTTCGATAAAAATTTTCTCAGTTATAATCTGAATAAAACTATAAAATTAAAAGTCAGTCATCATTCAAGTGAAACAAGTAACGAAAAAATACAGAACGTGATATACTCACGTGCTTAATGAGGCTTGAAGGAATCAGTTCCTATTGGTAAGGATGAATTGTCTCACAAAAGATGATGGGACTAGTAAAAGGACTGAAAACCTCTTCAACATGACAAGCAGTTACGCACAGCACTTCATAGCTTTCATTAGTCTTTATCACCAACTTTAGCCGCGCCAACAATAATAATAATTTGCCGGAATTTTCTTTGCAAAACGATTACTGTTATTATTCTAATATTATTCAACTATCAATACTGTCTCTGCCATCATTAGAGCCAATGAATAAATAATTAGCTTGAAAAAAAATGTTCGCAATCTTTCATTCAGAAAAAAAATCAATATTTTGTAAAAGATTATTAACGAAAAAAGTAAGCCTTTATGAAAAATCTTTCGATGATTTTCGGTGCGAAATTCTTGTTCCCTAGCAACATTTCGATCCACCTTCAAAAATCGTATTTTCAGCTCTTTTTTACAACTATTATAAAAATAAAATCTGTTATGCATTATTCACTGAAAAAGTCTGTAATAGTGAAACAGATAATATTTTAATGGTTAATGATTCTTGTATCTCTTGAAACATTTCTTTCAGATGGATTATTTGATATTAATATTCAAATTGTTCTCTGTTAGTGATATTTGAATGAGCATAAGATCTGTTAATATCTGCTACAGAATTCGCCATTGTAATATCAGCATTATTTCTCATCAAAATATGGGTAATCATTAAATCTGGCTAATATTCACACGAAATGGGGAAAAGAATGGGATTATATCCCATTACTTCATACAGAAACGTTTCGTTCACAGGCTTGTAATATATATTAAGTACTGGAGATAGCAGAGCACTGAGTGTGTGTGATTCTCCCAACGGAATTGAAAAATGAACTGGAAAGGAGTTTTCTTCGTTGAATCTGCATCTTACTATTTAGCAATATGTATATATTTATATCCCTTCAAATAATACTGTGACGAAAGGAAAATCTTTTTAAAAATAACTTTCAGAATATCGAATTTTGATTTCAAGAACAAATATTTAAAAGCATTTGAGGGAGAAAGGAAAGTTTTAATAAAAAAAGATCTGTAATTTTTAGCACATTTAGCAGCGTAATAAATTAAACGAGAATGAATGCAACATACCAGTGTCACAGAGAATGTTTTCAAAGAGAAGGAATAATTCTGCACTGTATACATTTATTATACAATTTTTCACTTATTAATTTTACTTCACTACCCAAATGAAAGAATTATACTATTGCTCAGTGATTGTAAACAAACAGCCAAAACAACAACGTTTCGCTTTTAACAAATAACAATTCTAAATCAAAGAAAAAGAATATTGACAAATGTTCACCTGGACGCATGCAAGATTTCGATTTCAATTATACGTTATTGGTTTAAGAGGGAAATGTTTTGCGATAATGAGCTCCATCGGATAACATGATCCGTTTGCATTGATCATCCCCTGGGATAGTTGCTATCATCAACAACATAGTCCAAAATATATTATAATAGAAAAACAAAAAAATGTATCGCCAGAATAGATGTGGGAAATGATCAAGAAAATCTAAGTTGCATCTATAATAATAGAAGTAATACTTCTATCACTGGCATTCTACGGGTTACATTTAAATGAACAAAGGTATTGAGGAGAGGAAAGTAAAGAGATCAATTACCTTAAGAAAGCTTTCCCATGAAGTAGGCAAATGCAAACTGCGAAAGGAGGAGCAAATCATAAAATCATAGACGACATAGCCGAAGAGCTTCTTGCTCGCTTTGATATGGATGATCCGTAAGGGTGTGGCTGAGGATACATGCATGTCGAAGATTTTTTCTAATCTGCTGAGAATCTGAAATTGAACATATATGCGCATTTCAACTATTTTCATTATCTCTCTAATTACAAAGAATCATTACTGCAATGCAATACTCATCCTTGAACTTTAATTTTTTTCATCTCGATGATCTGATACCAAATTTGAATCAACTTCGGATCAACATTAAATGGTTAACATTAATCAACATTAAATGAAGGATATTATTTTTTAGTTGACACTTTAGCTTCATCTATGACAGTTCTCTCTTAAATCATTTTTGCGAAAAGTTTCACGCCAAATAAATTCGGTCTAACTAATTAGTATGTGTAGGTGAAAAATCTGATCCATTTTTAATAATAATGATAGATGGAAGTAATACTATCATGCACAATCAAAATTCAGCAATATGTAGCTCCTAAGCATCACTTAACATGAAATAAATTGATAACAAATAAAGAAATATTGAATTTCAATTTCTTACTGTCTCTGTTTTCATTGCTTCATAAAAAAAAAAAAAAAAAAAAAAAAAAAAAAACCAGTTTATGAGCTTCTACCACTTTAGCCCATCAGTATCAATCACATGCTAACTTCAACTATTACTTGTGTAATAACTTTCGCTTAACTATTGCTTATTTACTTTTTGGTCAGTATTTTTGGACAGAGCAAAAAATTAACCATCATTATTTGGATAGAAGAATTTGTTGATATATTGGTCGGAATATGATCAAAAAAAAAAAAAAAATCAACAATTTAAATATCTTTAAGTTGGGAAAAATAAACGAAAGCATATCGAGAAAATATGCAAATAATAAGAAATAGACAATTTTGTTAAGGTCATTTATCGAATATTCTCTCTATTCATTTCTCAATTTTTCTAACTGCCATTTTCAATCTCTTAATTATCTCATACCATTATATAGATGAGATTTCATGAAAGATTGTTTATATATTGTCTTATGAAGTTAGCTATACTATAGATGAAAGATTGAAAGAAAAGAAGAGTGTATTGAGTTCCATAATGTGAAAAAGTGAATGAGAGATTGAGATGGTAAAGGAAAATGTTTCTGCAAGATGATAGGTTTGCACAATGTTCCTCACTATTTCTGCTGCTCATTGCTTAAAGGAATCCAAATACAAACATTGTTAAGTTGGAGGATCAGTAATGTATCAAATACCGGATACTGTGTAGGATATCCTGAAATGCTATAGATACTACTATAGATACTAGATACTATAGATATTACTATAAATACTGCACAGAATGATCATTTTATAGTAGTTACAAATGTGAATTATCATACTATACATGGCTTTAATAACTTCCCCATTCGTTGTCTGCTGAGATAATCACTATCTCTGATCAGATTTTAGCGATTTTGGATGATTCTGAAAGTTCGCGAAAATTTTTCGTCCCAAGTTCTTTTTTTTTTTTGTTTTTATTTCACTTTGATTTCATGTTTCCATTGACTATCATTTAGGACCATGAAACTGATGAGATAAAATAAGAGATTAACAAGTATACATACAAAAACTATTGAAAATGCTGATGCGCTTTGTCGCTCCATTTTCGCTCGGGTAAGTTATCCTTCACACATTATTTACTTTAATTATGCGACCACAATAGAGGTGAAGTTTGAAAGGAAACGTGATCAAACCAAGTTAAGAAGAATTTCAAGATAGATACGGATATTTTTTGTCACTTGTTAATTTTTCTATGTAATTTTAAATAGTAATTATAATCTGCTGAATTTGGCTGAGTCTCATTGTGCTGTTTAAAAAAAAAAAGTAAAACATAGCCGAGTAAGCATGCAAATTAAGCATATATTTTGACGAGAAATTTTTTCCTTAGAAGTCTATTTGCTGCACTCAAAGGTCGTCGAGATGGAAAAATCCAAGATTCTGTTGAAGCCATCACAATGCTCAACGAAAATCGGAACGCTAAAGCGGCTATGGAATATCTCGAAAGAACAAGTTAAATTTTCTAACAGTCGTAATGAGCAGACTTAAAAGAATGAAGAATTCACACAAATACTTTTCAGAAGCGAGCGTCGAGTTGTGCATCCTGAATACGCAAGCTCGATTTCGCCTTGCTTTGCGTGGTAGCTCTTTATGTAAGCGAACTGCTACGACATCAACTGAAAAATCCATCAAGTCAGTTGGAATGTTGGAAGATGCTATAAAAAGGGTTAGAAGTCCTTGTTACCCTATATCATACTGTAAAGTATTCAACTTCTTGAAGGTAGGGATGGAATTTTCGTATGTGGTATGTACTTCAATGGAAAACTGCGAGGAGTTTGCAGCTTGTAATCGATGATGAATGGAAAGAAACTGTGAAATGGTTAATTCCGCATGTATATGATGAAGATGATCCTTCATCTTATAAATACTTTCTAAAAAGGCGCCGATCTCAAGACCTACGCTTGAATCGATTTCTTTCCCAGCTTGTCGTTAAAACTGAGGTATTTCTCATCATTTTTAGTGACAAGTGTCTCCATTTTATTTTGCTCAACATTTTCATGCAAATACTTTCATTGCAAACTCCGATTTTTTTTCCTTTCCGCGATTAGCTGTTGGATTTGATAGAATATTGCAATCAAAGGTTTCTTGTAATACTAATTTCATGGAAAACATTAGCTTGGAATTTACTTTCTTATGGTTTTAATATATTCAACTTTGAAACTTTGCGTTCCAGACTGGATTTGGAAAAGAACTTATCAATCAAGACATTCTGACTTTACTATTAGAACTTTGTAATCATTATCAAGAAACGAATCGTAACATTTATTTGAATGCATTGAAAATACTGGCAAACATTGTTGTGCAAAATGAATACTGTGCAACGGCAGTTGCAAATTCAGGTCGTTTTCATCGCTGTTATTTTGTTGAGCCGAGTCGCCTTTTTAGTTTTAGAAAAAAAAATTTTCAGAATGGCTTTCAAAGCTCACAGCTATGGTTACGTCACAGATTTTTGAAGAAGTGCTGATGGCTGAAAAGGTGTATTATATTATCTCTCTTTTAAACTTTGTTTTGCTAATCTAATAATTTATTTTGAAAATTTTTGTTCTCGTGTTTAAAAGCCTAATGAACTGTATTAATGCTTAACATAAATGGAATAAGAAAATGAATCGTTTCCTTATCGTTACGTTTCATGACATTGAAGAGAGTACCTGGGACATTCTAGATATGTATTCTTCCATATTTAAACATTTTATGTAACGTATTCGTTGTTCTAATTAAATAGTTCATATATCATTGAAAAATATAGTCGTTGGAATTTTCGTTAGGATCTGTTTATAATTCTATGATTTCAGCTAATTTTTTACCGAAATGTGATTTACAGATTTGCAATAATGGTCTGAGTGTTTTCAATGACAGTAGAAAGCCACTGAAAACTAATATTTATGAGCTTTTTCGTCCGGATGAAGACCAACAACCGATAATCGATCTGGTGTTAATCCATGGTATTCGTGGTAGTGTTTTCTGGACGTGGCGAGAAAGAGATAATCCATCGAAGACGTTACGCACTCGATGCTGGCCAAGGGTAATGTTTTTGGAAATTTCCAACTTCTTAAATTAGCACTCTTTGGAAACGTAATTTGCAACAGCTTTGTTCAGGCATGGCTTCCACATGATGTTCCTGTTCCAATGCGAATACTTGCTATCGATTACTTGTCCTCGCTTGTACATTTTGCAGGAGTTGTTGAAACAGTTAGTACAAGAGCTCAAAAATTTGCGGTGGAACTTAAAACTGCTGGTGTTGGTGATCGACCCATCCTGTTCATTTGCCATAGCATGGGTAAGAATTTAAAATTGTTTTTGACGATAATTTTACGTACTCGTTATGTTCTCTCAATACCTGTTCCATTAGTGAAACGAATTTTATTTCGTTTAAAAAAAAAAAAAATTTAATTCTAAATACCTGTTCCAGGCGGCTTATTAGTGAAACGAATTTTATTGGATGATCCACAAATACGTCGCAGCACAATAGGTATATTGTTTATGGCAACGCCACACCGAGGAAGTCCTTATGCAATGTATGCACCCTTGGGTGTGAGGCCATCTGATGATGTAAAACTTTTGCATCAACAGAGTGCGATAAACAGACAGGTAAGGAGCTGCCTGTCTAGTACAGGGTCCATAACGGGCGAAGGGCTGAGGACTTGATAAGCTTAATCCTTGGACTCCTGATAACTTGTCAATAGCCTCATTTCAGCTTCATCAGGACTTTCTTAAAATTATTGATACAGTACCTGTGATAAGTTCGGTGGCAGAAACAGAGAAAGCGCCGCTTATCATGCGTCAGAAAGGTATATTAGTACCCCCGGAAAGTGCTTATTTGGAACGTGGCGCTTTCTACCACATAAATGATGTAGGTCTTTTTTTTATCTTTTAATATCCTTTGGTATGCAGCGAACTTTTACCCTAAACCTTTTCAATAATGCTGTAAAACGTCACTGTAAAGCTTGTACCTACTTCTTTAAAGTTCTGGAAGCTCTCTTTGCTATAAACTGATCTCAATGTTTTAGGTACATCACAATATTTGCAAGCCTTCTGACCGACAGGATCGTACTTACAATATAATTTTACTGTTTATAAATGATGCCATCCACCATATTTTGAAGAATATGAGCTAGATGATCTCAAATAAAAAATCTTGGACTATTACAGTGTTATTGACTTAATGTTACATAATCGGAAAGATCTTAAGTGGCTTAGTTTCTTTGAGCGATATGCTGATTAATGAAGCAACAGGGTCATTGTTTATAACGTTTATGTAATTATTCATTGTAGTCTTACAATATATATGCAATACAAGTAATACACTTGCATTATCAGAATATTAGGCCAGTTACCTTTTAGAATAAGATTTATATTTGGTGATCCGTTTTGAGATCATTTACTATCCAATAAAAAGAAGATGAAGTACTTTTGTTTAATTAACCCTATACCCTACGAAAAAATGAAATCCCCCGACAGTCGCTGAACCTAATTTCAGTTGATTCTTCACCTGCTTCTCTTAGAAAATTGGAAATAAAGAGTAACTAAATAATAAAATGTACCGCACCCATATGACCACCGAGACAATCGACAAAATAAAATATGTGAGGGTCCATAAATGTGCATTCATCTTCTTGTATGATTGGTAAAAAAATACCTATTACAATAGTATGATGCAATGAATGCGCACAAAAAAACGAGTTTAGAGGAAAACGCAACAAAAACAATGAAAGCACTGAAAAAAACGAGTTCAGAGGAAAGTGCAACTAAAATGAAAGCACTGAAAAAAACGAGTTCAGAGGAAAGTGCAACTAAAATGAAAGCGCTAAAAAAAAACGAGTTCAGAGAAAAACGCAACGAAAAACAATGAAACTTGAATCTCTTCTACTAGTTCGGGGAATGAATGCAACTGCTGGCTTGGGTACTCCTTACTACACAGCAAATATTATTGTGAGAACCAGCTGAATTATTGGAATAATATAAATTAGCTTTCAAAAAGTACGACTATTAGCTTCGATTAGAAAACGCTCTGAAAAGTTCACTTACATTATAATAAAGTACATTGTAACATACTTCATTTACATTACTATGAAGTTCAATATCATAGAAACCAACACGATTGAATTCCTATAGATTCTCATGGATTTAGATTAAAACGACTGCACGAGTTGGTCAATTTAAAAACCAACAAATGGAATGGAATAATAAATCGGGATAAGTCAATAGAGATAATTTTTGTCTACAACCAAAAACATAAACTAGTAGATAAAAATGGGAAGCCAATAGCAACACTAGATGAACTATGAACTGCTTGCGGAAATACATTTTGTTGGTTCTTCTTCACTTGGAGACCATATTGGTACATTTTCCACAGCCAGTGGTATATTTTTCTGTATCAAATCTGCTGCCCTTTCGGCCAGCATAATAACTGGAGCATTAAGATTTCCACTTACGATTGATGGCATTACTGATGCATCTGCTACCTTCAAGTGATTTTTTTGGAGTTACTTTTTTGATAAGAATTTTACTTTCAAATTAACGTCTTTAAAGTTCAGTAGATATGCGATCAATTTTTTCAATGGAAACAGCCTACTTACGTAAAGATTCCCAATTCCATGGACGTTCATTGTTTCTGGATTGACGACAGCAAATTTGTCGGACTCAAATCCCATTTTGCATGAACAAGATGGATGATATGCAGATGCAGACATCGTCCGAACAAATTCATCAATCTATCGAAATGTTTGACAATTTCAAGTAGTACAGTTGGAAAAATAGTGCTACCTTAAAGTCCAAACATTTCCTATAGTATGAACCCGCTAACATAGCTAATGAAATAGTAGAACTTATCGTACTTCTTCATTGGTCTGGCAATACTTTCCGGGTAATAACTCACTGCCACGATATTTATCAAAGCTTCGCTGACTTAACAATGCCCTGAAACAATAAAGGAAATAACTAAGTTGCTTTATTTCCGTCAAAAACACAACCCAATTCATCGTAGAATTTCTCTCGAACACAACCTTGCAATTCGTATCGCATGTCTAAATTCGATGTAGTCGTCTATATGATCCAAGTAGTTTGGATTTATGAGCGGATGTCGCCTAGGATCGTTACTAGCCAGCGTAATTGTACCCTTGGACTTGGATCGCAAAGGGCCGACATGCACCTAAAATAATCAAACACTGGACAATGGTATATAGATAACATACAGTTGGTTAACTCGCCCAAACATGAAATATCTAATTCTCAGAATAGTTTAAAAATTACCTGGTAAGCGTGGCATTTACCAGTCGTGCGTCCATCATCATGTACTGTAGAAGGAAGGAAATGGAGCTGAATATCTGGATGAGGAACCTAAAATCAAAAGTACTGAGAAATTCGATCTACTCAAGTTGATCTGAAAATACCAAAGTCAAGAAACCGAAAAACACACACATAGGAAAACGAACCTTTGGTGTACTTCTCACAAAGCCACCAGACTCCAGATGACTGCTCGCTCCAAGACCGGTCTTAGACAGATACCATTCCAAGCCAACTTTGATCATATTATGAGGGAAACGCCAAGAGCTTTTGTCGTAAAGTGTGATTGGTTGTGTACATTTCTAAGTATTGTTAATCTGCTTCAATTTGAACTTCATTCTACTTGAATTCATTTATTTTGCATCTATATCGAAAACAATTAAAGAATGGAAATCTTAGAGAAAGACACCTGCTGTACGTAAATCTCAAGATGATCCTGCAAGTTTTTGCCAACTCCTGGCAAGTGCTCAACCACTGGAATCGAATGCGCCTGGAAATAACTCGTTATTAAATACAATCAACTTCAAACTGCCCAAACAAAAGCATCTGTAGAAAGCCTATTTTTTAAGATTTTTTTTCTAAACTGCAAAGTTTACTTTTATATTATCTGCTGGTCCAATTCCACTGAGAAGCAATAGCTGCGGAGTATTGATGGCACCACAGGCAAGAATTACGCCTTCTTCACAGTACACTTTCTCACGATTCCACGAATTGATATTATCGGTAAGCGGACCATTCTGCAAAATTTTGGATGCGGTTATCATTTCGTGACAACAATCATTTAAAAATACTATTTAAGACTACTTTAAATTCATAAAGCTAAGACTGTCCTAATCTCTTTAATAATGCTTTTCTGCCGTATTCCCACCAGACCTGAATGTACCCAAAAAATTACTCTGATAGCCAGACTATTACCATTAGTTTCTTACACATATCAGTTCCCTTAAAATTTATCATAACTACTGGAAATAAAAAAAACACTTTTCTTATAAATTCGATACCAACTGCTTTGTTGCCATCAAATAATATGCGTGTACACAATATATTAGATGAAGTATGTAAATTTGGACGTGCAAGTATCTGAAACAGAAAATGTAAAAGAATTTAAATCATTCATTCCCAAGCAGCTATTTGTGCAGAAACATAAATACAAAAAATATATGAAAATTTTTTTTACACACAGGCCACAAATAAGCTCTCGATGCACTCCAACGTAAGCCTTTATGAATAGTGAGATCCATTGGAGCTGTTCCTTCCTGTTTGTATCCATTTACGTCATCCACAATACCAACGCCAAACTACAAAATTACTGGTTACATTTTAACTGCCGAATTTCTCAATAAATCTGTGGTATACCTCGGAAAAACTGCAATTAACATCATATAATTGAAATCTTATTTACTTGATCGCCACATTCAATAAAGGCTTTGTGTAAAGGATTTTCGCATTTCCCCTGCATAACGCGAAGTGGACCATTCCAACCACGATAAGGATCTGTTGGTCCTTTCGACAGTTCATGCGCTTGAGCCTTTTTAAAATAAGGAAGTACATTCCTGGAATAGTGAGTTTCTCTAGCTGAAGTCTGAATGAAGTGAACGGAGTTTAAGCTGCAATTTTAAATTTAAAAGAGAGATACTTGAATGACCAATTTGTAGCCCCCTCTTGCTCCCAACGATCATAGTCCAGTGGATGTCCGCGGACATACACCATCGCATTAAGAGTAGAAGAGCCTCCCCAAACACGTCCACGAGGCCAATAAACTGTTCGATCATTCATATTTTTTTGCGGTTGAGTGTAATAAAACCTGTAACTATCTTTATAGAAATATGACCAATGATCCGTAAAGTAATGGCTTGCTTGAAGTTTCTAGGAAGCATTTCAGTATTACTTATACCTATATGGGATGTAGTACAAAGTAAATTCATTTATATTTTGAATTGTTGTAAGAGTAATGAAAAAACTAAATTTACCAATTATATTTGTCATCGCACAGATTGTACATAAGTGCTGCTGGCATATGAAATTTCCAATTCCATTTCAAATCTCGCGGTCCAGCTTCCACCAGCAACACTCGATTGGCTGGATTTTCAGTCAATCGATTAGCCTGAAAAGAAGCATACTGTAACCTCTAGCATTCTTTAGTAATCGTTAAAGGATTTTTCTATCGAGTCTGTTAAAACTGTACCAGGACACATCCAGCTGAACCAGCTCCAACGACGATATACGTTGGCTTCTTGTCACCCAAATCTGGATCTATAGAGCCGAATTGTCGACCCCACCCGCAATTTCTAGTTGATACTGTTCCCAACCAATTGTTCCGAACGAGGAATGATAACATCCCTCAGTTTTCCCTTTGTTTATTATTTCGAGAATAACTTAAAGAGATGGACAATTTCAGAACGTCGACAACTGTACATTCTCATCGCATAATGCTGCACGAAGTTTGTTATGCTGAAAGAGAACGAAAAAAAGGGTAAAGTTCACTGTTAGTGGTCAGTCGAACGAATTGCAGAGAATGACCGGGAGAAAGGCATCAGAAAAGGGATGGGATATTCACTGGAGTCTTTGGGTGTTGAACCGGACATTCACTGGGACCTTTGGGTATTGGACCGGACATTCACTGGAACCTTTGGGTATTGGACCGGACATTTACTGGAACCTTTGGGTATTGGACCGGACATTCAGTGGAACCTTTGGATATTTGTGCAAAATTGCTTCACATTCATCAAATACCAAAATAGGTGGGGCATTGGGATGGGAGATCTACAAATTAGCAGAAATTTATAACTGACTAACACGATAGATCGCAGGAATATTAAAGTTGATTACAAATTTATGATACTTCTTGAATACAAATTTATATTTCTTCAAACTGTATATAGAAGGCAATAGGCCGTATGAGGGTCAAAGGTCATCAGAATTCTTCATTTTATTACTCCATCTAGTTACACATTCAACATATTTGAATATATCACCATTTAAATCAAGTCTGCTATGTTAAACGATACCTATGATAAATTAATCTTTTAAAAATATGCAAATAAATAAATAAAAAAAAAAAAAAAAAAAACAAAAAAAACATAAAAGCACCATTAGAATGTATTACATGAATAAATCAGCCCAAATTAATTTCAAATATAACATACTGTACAGAAACTTAAAAGCATCACCAGCAGTATAATAAAAAAGTCAAAAAAAATTATTTTTTGAAACTAAAATTAAGTAAACTTAAAGGAGAAACTGTTTCCCATCCTTTCGAAATTACTGATTATTATTATGAGATTAGAAAAGTGGATTAAAAGCTCGACAAGGATAGTATAACTGCCTTCTTAAGAGTTGGATCATTACAACAAGCAAACATGAAAACTAGATAAAACTAGTGCAAATGAAAGTGGATAAGTGGTAGGAATTTCAACCCAAAATAATCTACAACAAGTTCATCCAGTCTGGATGAATAATTACATGGGAATCTGTATAAGGCTTTAATTAATACTTTAACTGCCATATTATTTTACATATTATGCAGAGTTTCATTTTAAAATACTGCAAATAGATCGAGCATAAAGTGTTTGAGAAGTGTTCATAATGTTATTTACTTTATAAGATCCTTATTTGTATTAATACGTTTAAATGCATACTTGTCGAAACATATACTGATAAGACTTATTTTTCACTTATTTATATTTCGACCAACAATCATCCCTTTCTAGCATATTTTATGATCTCCGCTAATTTTACAGTATTCCATAGCAATGGAGCAATGTAGGTGGCCTGCAGCAACCATAAACTTTGATATCACTGGACATATTATGCAAACTTTGCGGGTGGTCTCGATCGTCACAATTTTAATTTACTTTACAGCACACTGCTTACTAACGATTCTCGCGTGTATACATGTGTGTGTGTGTGTGTGTATGTGTGTGTGTGTGTGTTGTGTGTGTGTGTGTGTGTGTGTGTGTGTGTGTGTGTGCGTGTGTGTGTGTGTGTGTGTGTGTATATGTATGAGACATAAGGGACAAAATGGATTGAAGACAAGCATATGCACTGGGCTAGCACTATGAGAAGCAGTTCCAGAAAAATTGATATCGTTGTTGTTTTGAAATGCTTTGAAATCAAAACTAATTTACCTTAGGAATTTCTATACAAATGTTTTTTCACCTTCCTGTGTACCTTACTTTGAGTCGTTGAATGCATTACAATCGATGATACTAAATTTATTAACAGTTTTTAATAAAAGACATAGAAAAATGACTCAAATATGCAAATATTAATTCACTGAATTCATCACAAAAAAACAAATATCGAAAATTTTATGATAGAAATGTGTGCGAGAAAGTATAATTATTATACTTTCTATTGTAACATTGGTTTTTTAGTAATTATTCATGTACCGAAAATGAAAGCTTTTTCTGTTGTTAGGCAACAGTAAAAATTTATTTATATCAATAAATGATTTTTTCAAATAAGTAATTGGCTCTTATTCAGTGTAATTAATTAAACTAACTAGAAAACAGCATCCATAATGTTATAAAGTGATTTCAGAGAAATATACAAATCAAGTATCGCATCATAGTACAATATTTCAGTAAAATTCGCATAAAAAAAGTTAAAAAAAAAAAGCAGTTCAGAGAAATAAATGAGACCATTATCATCTTAAATTATCTGTCAGACGATTATCTGTCACAAGCAATGATATACTGCTACATACAATGGTAATGATAGCGATAATGTCCGTGGCTTTGGTAATAAACGGTGAAAACAGTGATAATTTCTATAATGACAATGATGTCATGGTTGTCATGGTTGATAATTGCTTAAAATAAGTTCCAACGGATTTTCAAAGTAATTCCAGTCAGAATTTCTGACTGATGGATAAAAACCGCGGAAGTTGATGAATAACTGTCAAAAACGAATATCAATGCTTAGGATGATCACAGTCTGGTATATTCAGCACAGTGAATGGCAGCTCGCCCACGTCACGTACCTAAAATAATTAAATGAATAATCCTGCTAATTTAATAATAATATGGATAATATGAAACTTCGATATTTCTAACGGTTGCTATGACGTATGCTCACAATGTAATTAGCTTGAGGCCGCAGTTCATTGATGCCACACACACCGGAAAGTACGCCAACAGTACTGCCAATATTAGCGGAACGTCCCATAGCCATATCAGCCAAAGTATCGCCTACTACAAATGCGTCCTGGAATGGGTTTTAGCATTATATGAACAACGTAGGAATGTAGCAATTAATGATTAGATCTTATAACAATGAATAACTATGAATCAGTTCTGCTCAAAATTTGGAGCAAATTTGCCTAATTATATTATTTTATTTTTTGTAAGTTAAAACAAAAAAAAAAAAAAAATCTATATCTAGAATGTCAACAACGACCTTTTCTTCGCTGATAGAAAAAGTAAGAGGTAAAAAACCAAAGAGAAATTCATTCTTTCAATTTCTATGAAACTTACTTGTGGATCGATATCCAACGTACGACATATAGAAAGTGCATTATGAGGATGCGGTTTTGGCATGGAACCAGCATCATCACCACAAACTACCATATCAATGTAATCTTCCAGTTGTAATTGTCGCAATGTGTTCAATGTCCCTTTCCTGCAGAAAAAATTTGCTTCAGTTTGATAAATGAAAGTCGTAGGAATACAACAAATTCTGGGAATACTGATATACTTTTCTTTAAATATTGTGTAAGCTATAAAGAGATCAAATCATATGAACAAAGTAAACCGTCACTAATAGTAAGTTATTTGCTAAAAAATGATTACGTAGCTCGACTCAAAGACCTGCTGAATAGGATGCTCGATATTCGAAGTCGAATCATAACTTTAACTTTAATAGTACGTGCAAATTCTACTTGGCCTTCAGGAATATATTTTCGCAGTTTTTCTGCTATCTAGCCATTGTTAGCTTATATCGGAATACAAAGTGTACGGGAGAGGGATAGTTTTGCAAACGTAAATAATCTGTCGCTAATAAAAACTTTTTTTTATTTAACATCGTTGTTTTTGTATATTAAACAAATTTCAGGAAACCTAAATGTTATTAAAACTTGCCGACTGTCTGCAGTGCAAATGGCTATTTTGATTTCGTTTTCCCGTAATTGCCGAAATAACGAACGCAAATCAAAAATTTCTTTGGCATTGGAGACAGTGGATTCATTCGACTCTAAGATTGCTGCTTCAGCATACTGCAATTATGTATTGACATTTTCAAATGTGTGTGAGATCATAACTGTTGACCAAATCAGTGGGTATTGCAATTTCAATAGTAGCTTAGCAAAATCAATGACTTTTGTCTTTGTGAAAAATAGGTAACACCATTCTGTTTAGATTCATTTGTTACGGCAGAAGATATCTCAACAAGAAAAAGCAAAATCGAAATTTAAAAGTGCAGAAAAGACTTTAGTAGCTTCAGTAGATTCAATTCCGTGCTCAGTCAATAAGCGAGCAATGGCATCACGAATCTGTGCCATAGTTCCTTCAGCCAGAAGGCCAGGCAGCACACGTTGTTCTTTTTCGTGCAAGCCCAACAACGAATGTATTTCCTTTTCAACGTTCTTATTTATTGCTTTACTTACGCTGCAACATGTTTAATGAATTGTGATGTTTCTTTGCTAATAGCTAAAATTATTTTGACCATCTTCAAGCAATTTGAACTATTCAAGAAAATCAGAAATTACTTTTTTGCCACATTTATCGCCCATGGAACCCACGTAGAATGAAAGCAGATTAAAGTGCCATCTTTGTCGAAAATTACAAGTGAAGCCTTGTTCTGAAAGGGAAATCGAATTATTTCCAACAAATTTTAATCTATTTTATTTCACATTTCACCATACTATTCCATCTTTAGCACTTGTGTAATCAGAATTATCTTGGTATTAACAAATGAGCCTCAGTCTAAGTTATTCATATTTAAAATAACTACAACTGGATTTGCATTACATTGAATCAGTATCTCATTATGCTTCGATCGGCCAAGCCATTATCATACCATAAAGAAAATAAAGCACAATAATATCAACATAATTTTCTAGTCAGTCCCCCGGACCAACTTCAGAATTGAAAACAGATGCAACAATGGAAGAAAACAGCAAATAAACACACATTTTTTTGACATCGTTTAGGTGCATTTGTTTGTACTAGACGATTCGCGAATGCCTGGTTGTCACGAAATGAACGCCAAATGAGAGGTTTTTGATTAAAAGTAAAAGGAAATGGCCGTCCATATCCACCTAAAACGCAAATTATCCGAGATTTATTATATTTATGTATAATTCAGGAATTCTGAACAATTAATGAAACGGGGATACTGAACAGTTAATAGTTTGCGTTAGATCCAAAAGTCATGGAAATTTCATTTTAACATGAAGGCCACTTTTTTTTTCAACTTTTTTTTTCGAAGGCCGTTTTACTAATTTAAATCGGAATATAGGCAGGACGATGCGTGAGAATTCAATTTGATATTATTTGTTGCATAGAATTGTGGATCCCTCTACCAAAAAAAAAGAGAAGTCAAATTGGCGAAACGTTCAGAAAAACTGGATATCTTGCAAAGGTGTGACTGGTTCTTTAATCTTTTTATGCTTCAAAGCAAATTCTTAGTGCTGTTTTTAAGTGACATATCGTTTCGAAAATATTATTTCCGGATATACATTTGAAACTATTTTTGCTTTCATTTTATTTTTGTAACAGTTTAAAAATTGATACCAAAGTCTAAAATCTAATATTTTTTTGAATATTTTTATGGGAAAGTAGAGTTGGTAAAACTATCTGTATGTACTAAAAATAACTTTATATAGACTTCCAACCGTTTTTTATTCTAAGGAAATTCCGCAGTGAATTCTTATTTGTATTTGTTTTGCAAGTCTCTTGCTTGCTTTAAAGACATTCGAAAAATTTTGTAAAAGACCGCTTCGGTGTACTTTAGAGAGAGTGCAACAATATAAAAGCATGGATTGTAAAATATATTGAAAGCAAGTTTTTGAACTCCAGTTTGTGCAAAGTATTTGCACTGAATTTTAGATTTGTTTAACGAAATGGGAATAACTTACGAGCGATGCTAAACAATGCGGAAGAATTCAGGATGATGGTTCGTACGTTTCTTGCGCTCATTACGTCTGCTGCCTAATTTCAATTGCGTTTTTTTTGCTAATAATAACAACAGCAACTCGGAGGATTAAAAACTCACTAAATTCTGTAAAATTAAGAATAATTAACTTTTCCAGGCAAAATTGCATGAAGGATCATTGGAAATGAATGTTATAGACGCATTAATGAACCTCTGCTTCATAAATAATATGCATTTTCATCAGCCGGAAGTCTTTGTCACGTAAATTTGGAGTAACTAAAATGAGAGAGTGCAAGTGCATGAACGCGCCTAGGTTATCATGAAGATATCGAAGGAAGTATGGAAAAGAGGAGCATAATCAAATTCTTTGATGGATAATTTATTTTAGAAAAAAAGAATCCATTGAAGGACCCAGAGAAACAGATTAAGAGAACTGACGAGGATGACTATCTAGATTAGAAGTTCGTTGGACGAAGCTAACTTAGTAAGATAGTCAGTTCGGAATGAGCCTTAATATAATTTCAAAATAACAAAATAGAAACAACAAGTTATCTTATACAATCCATTCTTTAACTTTTCATTCCTTAATTTCTATGCTAATTCATTCCTTCAATAAATGATAAAACCATCGACAAACTCATAAAAGCCCACATTGATCCGTTCGCAAACTTAATTTATTCCTTATTCGCTGGCACCAACACAAATTGATTGACGATAACTGAAAGATAACAACTTTGGAAGTGAATTAGTAAGTAATCCTTGAGCATCGAATAAAGTTCCTGGAGACAATGCAAGGAAAAGCTTATCTGAAAGAATTACAGGGGGAAAACACACCACACTATTGGTTCCTGCACAACTGAAATAGTACAATTTCACAGTTGGTGCAAATTTAACAGGGCGAGCAAAGGGAGGAGATATATCAATAGGAAATTTTGCGGGAGGCAAGTAAATATAATTGGTTAAATCTTTTTCTGCTTAACTTTTTGCAAGAGATGCTTGTGTTTTTCTGACAAAACATATAACTGGAAACTTGAAGGAAATGAAGTTTAATCCTAAAATTTTTTATTTGAATTTCAATCAAGAGACTATCAAATCATAAATTGTTGTTTTAAATTCAATCGCTCAAGCATATAGGTACTTATGTGTGCTTACCTTGAAACAACAATTTAAAAACTGGAACAACCGTCAAACTGGGTGATTATAAAAATTTATCTCAAAATATTATAGAAATATACAAATTTTGCATTAATAAATTTTGCATTAATTTTTTTCATGCAGTTTTTTCTTCTGCAGAATAAAATTAGATTTCGATGATGTTATTGACATATCAAATTAGCTTGGAAATTAAGTTCGCTCAGTTTGTATAGTTAGTGAATTATTTGTAAATTGTTGTGTTATTGAAATCGCTTCTTAAAGAGCTTAAAAAGTACTGAGCAGTTAATAAATGTATTTGATAAATTCTGTTTTCGAAAAAATGTTTTCTTAAATTTGTAAGTTTGGAAAAATAGAAATCAAATCATTTTGATTGTTCCGAAAATTTTTTCAAAAATAAATGCAGTCATAGTTCTTTGCTGTATTTTCTTTTACTCTTTCCATTATGTCAACAAATAAAACAAGTTTGATGTGGCAGAAAAATCACATTTTCCAGAATTCTAAGAGGTTATGTGGTAGACAGCTAAATTTATTATTTTTAGCACGTGATCACTCAAGCATTTCACTCATAGAAAAACATTAATGCTTCATGAGTATCGCAGCGAATGAAAAATTATATGGCAAGGTGAAGCCAATTTCTGTTTGAAACAAAATTAATCTTTAAAAGAATGTATACTGGAATCTTTCAAATTTTTTCATATCAGCATATTTGAAGCTTTTTCAAGGTTTTAAATTCAATTATGGGATTTAGTTAAACGGCTTTGACTAAAATTTGAATGAATTAACATAAAATAAATGTCTTGCTACTAAAATTCAACGCAAACTTGGTTGCTTCTCATCTGAATAAGGCATTTTCCAAAACGGGGTTGCGAAGAACTGTAACTTCCAAATAGACTCAACAAATGATTAATGCACAAAGCGTTTCCTTCTTCATCCCATCTTTTTGGCTTCCTATTTGATCGACTAATGAAATTTCTGTGCATAAATCAGCAATATCATCGTTACTAATATTTCCGCAAGTTGAGCAGTGATCAGTCGGGTTTTGTGCACTGACACTGTGACAATAGATGCTTAATTCTATGATCACTACGTGAGACTATTACGTTTTTTGTCATGAAATATCAATCTGATGTTCCTTCTGATTCGCTTCTAAATTGTTTCTTTACGAGACTGAAATTTTGATCTAATAAAACGAACATTTCAAACAAAGCGTACTATCACACAGTACATAATGCCTAAAACTGTAGAAGGTTATTTCTAAGCTCTATTTGCTACATTTACGAATTTTTCAGCTTTTCGCAATTAAAATTTTTTATTTCGTCAACATGTGTTACAATATCACGCTCTGTCAAAATGGTGAATGCTGTTTCTCCACTAAAATAAGATCGCAAAGATCTGTTGACGCACTTACCTAACTCTATCCAATCATCCAGCCTTTAATATTGCAATAATTTACCTTATCATATTCTGGCTAATCCTTAAATCCGTGAGAAATTCTTTCACTCTCGCATTTCAATCTTGTTTCTTAATTTGCATTTCAAATTTTTTAAATTTATGATTTTATCACTACTGCTGCACTTATTCTTCACTATTTCTATAAAGAAATTTCCATCCACTTTTTTATATTTATTATATTTTTTTAATTGGTTATTTTGATCCCAATGTCAGAAATACTGAAGCAACGCTTTGCTCCATTAAGTTTTATTTTGAGAAGAATAGTTGATTTTGTTTGTAATGGGAGTAAAGTGATGGCATGAAACGGTTTGCAACTTTTTTCAGTGATGCTCAAATTTTTTAGTGTTTCGCAATCTTTATATATTCAATTTGAAAAAATTAGCAAGCTTATTTCCTAATTACAAATTAGTGCTTGAGTTCGAGTTTTGAGTCCTGTAGTAGTTTCTTAATTATCTCCAGGAGATATCCAATGAGCTTCTTAATACTATGACAGAATTGCAAATCATAAAGTGATCCGAAGCGTGCATCTATCACTTCTTGGTCGCAATATTTAGCTTTTGACGAAATCCTTTTCGTCAGCGTAATCCATACCGCAGTAGCAATTTTACTCACCGGTCCTTGTAACTGGCCCTAATAACTGGAACGCCAGAGCAATAGATCATCTTTAACAGAAGTGTCACATAATAACACATATTGCAACAGCCATCGTTCATCAATTAATCACAGTTAAACGAATTCTGAATGCATACGAATACCATAAATCTATGTGATTGAACTTAATTTCCTTTAAATATTCTTTCAGATTTCAAGTTAGTTTGTCTTCAACTATTTTCGAGCTCTATTCATACCGTAACGAAAAAAGACTACTCCAAAAAGTCATATAAACTAAATTTTATTTTTAGAACTGAATTCGAAATGTTATGAACTCAAATGGTTACGTAATGAAAAAGTTTGGAAAAATGAAAGTCTTTTTCAGCTTTCTAAATTCATCATAGCAAGGAAAATTTGATCTTTCAGTCATATTTCAATGTTTTAAGCTTTTACGGGGTAATCCGAAATAATTGATTGAGCGATTTTCAAATTCAATAATCAATGTGATTAAATACAACAAGCACTTAAGATTATAGTAATGATAACACTGTATGAATTCAGCCAGTGCTATAGATATCATTCAAGCCACAGCTGACACGACTGAATCCACTAAACTCATTCGATCATTCGTTATTTTTGCCCCTACCTGCCGGGAAAAACCGAAATAATTGTATCATAAAGTTATTTGCAAAAATTAACCAAATAGCTTTGTATTTACAATTATTCCGTTGAATAACAAGATTTATTGCAAATTTACACATCTGTTAAACTAATATATTCGTAAATTCTTCTTAGCTGAAAAATTAAATTTGCATGTAAGATTCTTGAATGCAGATGTTAAAGTACTGCATTACGCAAATGCTATATCCAGTCTTAAATATCTGCCTTCTTATCGGTCGAAGGTCGATCCGTAGATTTTTTTAAGGTTTTGAAATTATTAATTATTTTAGATTCTCAACCCGAAAACCATCGAAATAAGCAAATTTTACTTTAGAAGTGTTGTAAATCATCTATTCTCAACCATAATTAACCTAACTTCTTATCATTGTGACCTTACGACCTTTGTCTTAAGCTTTAATCCCGCCTCTCCTACGACTATATATAGACAGTCGATCCACAAACTACATCTTTTGGTACATTGTACAATCTCATACTCAGTGATTCGTCAGTACGTTCAAATAAAGGCTTATTATCCGAGCTCGAGGTATTTCCGCAAACGATCAATTCAACTCAATACAAAGCTCCCTGACAAACCCGCTGGAAAATTATTGGCAGACGTCGACCTCTCTCAAGAAATTTTATTGGTGCAACGAGGTGAGGTGCATGATGTCAAGTAACATAATCGCCAGTATACAACCAGCAAAAAAGAGGTTAGTTTCTCTTCTACAAGAAATAAATTCCCTGGAACTTGAATCTCCGGATTTAAATGCGCCAGTAGAACAACAGGGAAAGGTCTATACCACGAGGAGAAAGGTTCTCGCGGATAAAATAGAATAAATTTATGCGTTGATTCACTTGAAAAGGCTAATGACAAGTGGTTCAACTACCTCCAAACAATCACCCCAACGAAAAGAAGAGAAGAAAAAATCTATGAAACAGTCACGGAGGGTGAACACGGTTTATTCCAAATGATCCATGAGGGAAAGGAATCGCTGATAGCATTAACGAAGGATAAGGAGGAAGCCGAACAAAATTTAGAAATGCTATTAACAGCGAAAAGTAAAGGACAGGAGAGATCAATTCCTCCTTCAAAATCAATTCCTCCTTCAAACCTTTCTATCAATCTTCCCCAATTATCCTTACCTACTTTCAATGGTGACCCAAGGCAATGGCGACAGTTCTGGAGTAGCTTCAATGCAGCAATAGATTCACAAACAATTCCGGAAATTCAGAAACTAAATTACTTATATTCGTGTCTGAAAGGTAATGCATTACAAGCCGTATCAGGATACGATATAGCACCGGAAAACTATGATGTGATTAAGCAACTACTCAAAGAAAAATATGGCGACCCTTCGACAATATCGACACTACTGTATAATGAATTCCAGTCCATCAAAAGAAATGAAAAGGATTGGATTACAACTGTCGAGAACATCGAACGAGTCTTACGCCAACTGGAAGCTTCAGGAGAAAACCTGGAGCATTCAAGCATTGAAACTACAATAGAAAGCAAGCTGCCATCTTGGATTCTGAAGAAAGTATATACTCAGAAAACAGAAGACATGCCTTGGTCAATTTCAAAATTAAGGAATTTCTTGTTAAAACTGGCTAAGATGGATCAACAAGTAAAAATTAGTCAGAGTTCATTCACCCGTGCTGAAAATAAACTTACAATTATCAAATCTGAACAGAAGCGAAAATACGACTCAGGAGGAACCTCAGCATTGTCAACAATACGAACTAATCAAAATCCAACCTACAGTAACTAAAAAGAGACCGTGCATATTTTGCACTGGGGACCACTGGGACAGCGATTGCAACGTCTATCCTACTGCTAAAACTCGAATAAATCGCCTCAAGATACTGAAGAAATGTACAGCTTGTTTTAAAAACAGTCATAAGGGAGAAAGATGTAAAGTGAAAAAGTAATGCTTCTACTGTAAAGTTTTGCATAACAGTGCCGTGTGTGGGAAAAAAGAGGTATATCCACCTCACAAGAGAAGGAGTGTTCGACACAAGAAAAGGAGTGTACGACATCACTCTACAATTAAACATCTACGACTCAAAACGACACAAAAAGGGGAACTCTACTTTTATGTAAAAAGATAAAGGTCTTCAATCCGTCGCAACCCCAACGACAACAAAAAGCCTTAGCATTATTTGATATAGGCTCACAATTGTCCTTTATCTCCAAGAAATTATCTCATCAATTGAGATTAACTGAGTCGGAGAAACAAAATATAACAATAGCTGCATTTGGTACGAAGAAATCAATGCAGTGTCCCACTTCCTGTGCGAAACTGAAGATGCGAACTGAAGACAACGAGGTTATATCATTCTGTGCTAATGTAGTCGAATACTTAACAAAGAACTACAGGTAGTAGATATACCAAAAGAACTTCAATTCAATGATCTAAATAACCATTGGGAAAAGCCCGACATACTAATTGGAGCGGACTATTTTTTCAAATTTATAAATCTACAAGACCTCAAAGAATTGCAATCAGGACATATATTAGTCCAATCCAAGATTGGTCCTGTGATTGTTGGAAGTGGCGATATTAACAAACTTTGTAAAAATAACAGTTATCCCACAGGGATAATTTGCTCAGCTAACGCAACTCTTAATTCAGAATTAGAAAAATTCTGGAAATTAGAAATGATCGGCATTCAAGAATCCCCCACTGTAGATGATGATCATCAAGCTATAAAACATTTTGAACAAACCATCATTGTGCGGGATGGAAGATACCAAGTGTCGCGAAACCCATACAGCGAATTTTTCAATAGGTAAATAAATATAATTAAATTTATGATGTAAATATAATTAAATTCATGTAATTTCTTATTTTGTAGCCTTACATCCAATAATTTAAGCCGTAGATAAATAATAAAGACATTATGATCTCTCCATCACATCATTATTTTATCCTTTATTATTTGACATTATCGTTTTATCACGTCATTGACCCCCCTTCTACTACTATAAATAGACTGTCAAATTTCCATCTTAACTGTTTTCTTCATAACGGCACTCATCAATCTCTTCATCCAGTTCTTTCAACATTTTTATTATGTTTACGTTTGCTAAGTTCGCGTTTGTTAATGTTTTTAATTATGTCCGCGTTTGTTAATAATTGTAATAAAGGTTTAATTACCCAAGTTTGACCCACAACATTCAATTCAATCAGTCTCTCAACGACAACTCATCACAAATTTCACGATACCAAGTGCGTTGGCCGTGGAAAAGCTCCACATAAAGACTAAGCAACAATTATGGATTATGCCTTGGACGTTTGAAGTATCTAGTTAAACGCCTACAACTCCAATCGCTTCTTCATTTATACGACAAGACAATCAAAGATCAATTACAAACTGGAATAATTGAAGAAGTACCTCCGAGCGATGAGGTTGGTATTATATATTATCTACCACATCACGAGGTGCTAAAAATACAACCAAATTAAGAATAGTCTATGACGCTTCAGCACTCACAAAGGATTTAAAAGCCTAAACGACATATTGTATCGAGGTCCAGTACTCCTACCAGATTTAGTTGGTATATTACTCCGTTTTAGAATGATGAAGGGAGTAATTACAGCGGATATTGAAAAGGCATTTTTGCAAATAGAATTACACCCTTCAGAAAGAAATTGTACTCGATTCCTTTGGCTAAAGGAAACGGAAGGAGAAGTATCAAACGATAACATAAAGTGCTACCGTTTTAGGAGAATCCCGTTTGGAGTAATATCATCCCCATTTTTACTATCTGCTACCCTAAACCATCATTTGGAAAATCATGGTAGCGAATTGACATTAGAAATAAAGAAAAACCTTTATGTGGACAATATTATTGTATCGTCAAACGGAACACGAGACGCATTAGAAAAGTATGCTGAAATGAAATCCATCTTCAAGGGAGCTTCAATGAACTTAAGAGAATTCTTATCCAACGATGAAGAATTCTATGCAAGATTGCCTCATCAAGATCGAGCTGTGAGAAAAAACACGAAAATCTTTGGCATTCAGTGGAATCCCTGCCAAGATATCATTCAAGTAAAATTAAATTCATGGGTTGGACCAAAACTAACGAAACGAACGATTCTACAATTCGTCGCATCACAATACGACCCATTAGGATTTCTAGTCCCAATAATGATAAAATTCAAAATATTTCTACAACATCTGTGGAAAGAAAATAAACCTTGGGATCAAATATTAGACGAGCAAGATCATAAAAAATGGAAGTCTCTTATTGCCAAAGGGGCAACGGTTATAATTAACTTGCCACGATTTGTCACAACCTTTACTGACTTAATTGGAATACACGTGTTCACTGATGCTTCAAGCTTAGCATATTCAGCAGCAGTGTATCTAGTGAGTCAGGAAAAGTGTGGAACAACTTCATCGCTTATCTTCGCCAAATCCCGCATTGCTCCTATCAAAGGAATGACAATACCACGCCTAGAGCTGATGGCTATACTCATCGGAACACGAGCAGCACAGTTCGTCAAGACACAACTGAACCTTACCAATATAAAGGTAATCTTATGGTCGGATTCTAAATGTGCCTTATATTGGATAAAGAACCATTCTAACTTATTGTCAAGATTTGTTCAAAATCGAGTCGAGGAAATACGTAGAACGAAATTTACCTTTCGTTATATTCCTTCAGAAGAGAATCCCGTAGATGTGGCAACAAGAGGTCTTAACTCAAAACAACTCACAAGTTACACGCCATGATGGCGTGGTCCCTCATGGCTAGTACAAGAAGAAACTAGCTGGCCACAATGGGATTACAATTTTGACAATAATAACGAATCAAAGGAAATTACCGTAACAGAGGTCTCGCGAATGCGTAAAGATCATAATCTTCAATTTATTGATGCTGGACGTTTTAGCAAATGGCTAAGACTATTACGAACCACAGCGTGGATCCTCAAGTTTATTTGAATAACAACTAAAGGCAGATTATCTTGGTTACAGTCTGTTTCAACTGAAAAGAATCGATTCACAGCTGAGGATTACAAATTGTCAGAATGGTTATTAATTAGACAAGCGCAATCTGAAGGAGTCAATGACGATGAAATAAACAAATGGAATTTATTTTACACTGAAGATGACAAGCTATGGAGGTCTACTGGTCGACTGGAGAATTCAGAGCTGCCTGAAACTAGCAAATACCCTATTTATCTCCCTCGACACAATCCAATAACGGAACTCCTTATACTACAACAACATGAAAAACTATGCCATGCAGGCATTTTACATACACTTTCAGAATTGAGGAGTAGATTCTGGATTCCTAAAGGCAGAGCTGAAATTAAACGATTAATAAACAGATGTCGAGTCTGTAAACGTTGGAACTCCAAATCATTCAAATTACCACCAATGGCAAGCCTACCGGAAACTCGTGTCAACCGATCCAGGGCCTTCGCACACGTCGGCATGAATTATTTTGGCCCTATTACAGTCAAAGGTGATAGTGCGTCAACAAAAAGGTGGGTGATATTATTCACATGCTTTACGACCAGAGCCATGCATCTCGAATTAGCAGAAGACCAGTCCGCAGAAACTTTCTTGCATGCAATTCGGAGATTCGTTGCAAGACGTGGGTATCCCGAATTAATCCTAAGTGACAATGCCACTCAGTTCCAGGCATTCAGAACAATTATGGCACAAGCCACTGTCTCCAACTTTTTAGCAAAGGGAGCAATAATTTGGAAAAATATTGTACCGAAGGCTCCTTGGCAAGGAGGAATCTATGAGAGACTAATTGGGTTAACGAAAAATGCATTAAAAAGAGCCATTGGCAGGAAATTCCTAGCAGAAAAGAAATTAGTAACACTAATTGCGGAAGTCGAAGGTATACTTAATACTAGACCACTGACTTAGCCAATTTTGAGGACGGCGTCATTATACGTCGCATTGATTTTATTATACCTAATGCTTCACTCCATCTACCTAGGGTTAAGGATGGGGACAAGCAAGAAGAATTTACCCCTCATAGATTAGACACCAGAGAAAGGCTCGTCAAATATTGGGAAAACACTCTTAAAATTCTCGATGTCTTTTGGGAAATCTGGAGAACCGAATATTTGGCAAACCTCCGAGAACGCACACAAAGGGAAATTACTTCACCCAAGGGAGCACAGAAAAGAACCCCAAGAAAGGAAGAGATCGTGCTAGTCAACGAACCTGGTGTTCCACGCGGTATGTGGAAGCTAGCTAGGATCAAGGAAATAAAGGAAGGTAAGGATGGGAAGGCTAGAAGTGCTGTCTTAGAAATGCCAAGTGGAAAACTTCTTATCAGACCAGTAAATGTTTTATATCCGCTGGAAGTTGACGATGGATCCAGCTCAAGAAGTCAATCACCAGTGTCAGAGAAACCAGTGCATGAAAGCGAGGATGAGGAACCCATCGCGCGACGAACTAGAAGTGCCACAAAAAATCGCTCAATACAAGCGACAGCTGTATCAACCGATGGAATGTGATAGAAGATCAACAACCACACATAGCGATAAAAAAGTTAGGTCCATCCTCAATCCACATCCTAACTTCTTCTCTCTCCTCCCTTTGGGAGTGTCGCGAATTTCGTAACGCGAAACTTCCAATAACTCAATAAATTAAATTGTAAATAAATGTTAATAACAATGTAAGGTATTTAACTAAAGTTACACTTTTAGATTGATTTCCATGTTCTTTGTTGATATGTAAATTCACACCCTTTGTATAGCAACAGCTTAAGATATCTATCTACAGCAAAGGTTTTGTATTGTACTTTCAAACTTCTCTCCTACAGTAAGTTACAGCAGCTACGGCGCTATATTACCATATAAAAGTACAGCAGCTACGGCGCTATATTACCATATAAAAGGTCATTTGTCTTAATCAATTAATTCACCCTCTTCACCCAGTGTAAACGTCAGTCTTTCTACCAATAACCTCTTCGTTTATTCTTACAAGTACGTTGGTATCGCTTTGAAGACGCTACTGTTGTAAATCATCTATTCTCAACCATAATTAACCTAACTTCTTATCATTGTGACCTTACGACCTTTGTCTTAAGCTTTAATCCCGCCTCTCCTACGACTATATATAGACAGTCGATCCACAAACTACATCTTCTGGGCTCATACGCAGTGATTCGTCAGTACGTTCAAATAAAGGCTTATTATCCGAGCTCGAGGTATTTCCGCAAACGATCAATTCAACTCAATACAAAGCTCCCTGACAAACCCGCTGGAAAATTATTGGCAGACGTCGACCTCTCGCAAGAAATTTCACGACAAAGAATTTATGAGCCAAAAATTTGTCGGGAAAAAATTGGTGTAGCGCAATCTTTTGTATTTAGGAAATTTGTATCGCACTGAGAATAGTGCGTTGAATTGAGTTTGAGCTGTGAGGACTCCTCGAACTCGGTTGTGTCGCACTGAGGATAGTGCGTTGGATTGAATTTGAGTTGTGAAGATTCTTTGAACTTGGGTAATTGAACCCTTTATTTGAACACGAAGTGAACTGAATAAGCAGTAACGCCAACGATGAGAGCAGTTAATGTTTAACTGAATGTGGAACTGAATGTAGAATATGGAATATAAAAGTAAGAGATTAATTCTAATGGATATAATTATACAATTAAAGTATGGGAAAAAATTTAAAAAATGAAATCACGGAAAACATTCCTTATGAATTTATATAAAATTTTATTTTAATTTTCGCAACTTTCGCGACATTCCGGAGAGAGGGGGATTGATGGGTTTGAAGAGTGGATAATTGGATTATAGGATAAAGGAATATAACGATTACAGGGATTTTTATCGTTATGTCTAGTTAGGGGAGCTTGAACTATTCTCATAGGAATGTATTCCGTGTGTTCTGTATTTTTCATACATAAAGAATGAAAAATGAAGTTAATTAATTTTAAATTTCAATTCTATAACAATTAATCATGAATAAAATTACAAAACTACATACATCGATAGCAACAAATTTTCAATGAGCTATTGTATGTGTTAATTCTTCTTTTATCGTCTCCAGAATTTGCACTGTCGGCTGTTCGGTTAACTCTTTTTCCTTTTCTTCTTTGTTGCTATCGTCGTTTGTTGTATGAGATCCAACCATTTTTCATTGATTGTCTCCAAGTTACCGACGTACATTTCCAGCTGTTTAGCTTTGTTTTTAACAATACGTTTCTTAGTTTCGTATTGTTCATCTTGTTCCTCCGGCGGCAGGTTCCAATCTTTGTTGTGTTAAATCAAGTTCGTTGATTTCTTCCAGAAGTTCGGCTATCCTGCCGATTGCTGGTTGCGCTGATTGATTGATTGATATGGACATTCTGTCCGTTCCCGGCTCGTGGCACCAAAAATTTGTCGAGAAAAAATTGGTGTAGCGCAACCTTTTGTATTTAGGAAATTTGTATCGCACTGAGAATAGTGCGTTAAATTGAGTTTGAGTTGTGAGGACTCCTCGAACTCGGTTGTGTCGCAGTAGCGTCTTCAAAGCGATACCAACGTACTTGTAAGAATAAACGAAGAGGTTATTAGTAGAAAGACTGACGTTTACACTGGGTGAAGAGGGTGAATTAATTGATTAAGACAAATGACCCTTTATATGGTAATATAGCGCCGTAGCTGCTGTACTGTTAACTTACTGTAGGAGAGAAGTTTGAAAGTACAATAGAAAACCTTTGTTGTAGATAGATATCTTAAGCTGTTGCTATACAAAGGGTGTGAATTTACATATCAACAAAGAACATGGAAATCAATCTAAAAGTGTAACTTTAATTAAATATCTTACAATGTTATTAACATTTATTTACAATTTAATTTATTGAGTTATTGGAAGTTTCGCGTTACGAAATTCGCGACAAGAAGTAATGGTTAAGCAACTCGATTTGTTGTTGGTGAGGATATTTTACCAAATAGCAATGGCCATGTATTACCAATTTATGATAGGTATCTTAAAAATCGTTGGTTCGGAAATTTTGTTTCGAACTGTCTCATCAGCCCCTAAATCCATGACGTAAAGTCGCGTTATTGGGCAGAGTCCTTTAGCCTGACTTAGATCTTACAATTCCACTATTGGCTGATCTCTTATCATTGCAAATGAATCTGAAAAGCTTATGATTTCAGGTAAATCTTTCTCGTTATCAGTAAACTGGATCATTAATAAAATTCAAAACAACTGGTGATACATTTGCAGAATAAGCAATATCGTCGACTATGATTCACTTAATGATTACATGAACAAAACGATGATACTAAAAATTTTTTAACGATATTTGAAGTCAACAATATCCTTTAGTTTCAAATTCCTAATCGTTTTAATGCACATCGATGTTCCATGCTAGTCTTTCCGAAGCATTTATTTGCCCTGACATTATCGATTCCCGCTTTAGCGCAGCAATAAGAGACATCTATAAGGGAGATATTTTTTTAGAAATTCCTGGAAGGAACTATTAGTTTTACTCTTTGGGCAATTTCAATTCGAATAAAATGAAAGCGTTGATAATTTTGAAATTCACACCATTGCTGATGATATTATCTTTTAAATATTTTATAAATTTACTAGATATTGCAAGCACCAAATTGTATAAGGAAAAACAGAGTAATGTATGAAAGCAGACAATTTAATGAAATTTCAGCTGCAGCAGAAAACGAAATACTTTGAAGGAGAAATTTATTATATTATTGTTATAACAAATTACTAGATTATGTATAAAGCAAGCTTCAATAGAGATTAAAATTAATAATAAATGATTAGAGAAATTCTGAAAAATGGTCAGCTATTTTTTCAGCTCCCTCATTTTTAATTTGCAGTATGAATAAACGACAACAACAAAAAGGTTAGGGCTTCAGTAATTTACGAATTGTAAAAATTGATATAATTTGTAGTCTTTGGAAATCAAGAAAAATTACATTTATGTGTTATGCAATTCATATGAGCTTCCGCGAAATAATATCTTGGCTTCATTCATGTTGATGGGGCAGTGACAGAGCCTTAAGCCTACCTCGTCACTCTTTCTTTAAAGCAAATGTTGTCAGTATTATCGTTCAAATTATGAGTTTATAAGCTAAATAGGTAAAATGTGAAGTAATTAGTCTTGCTGAAATGCTTAATCTAAATATTTTATTCCAACAACCATAGCAATATGATCATTTATTTTACCTATTTTCGAAGAAAATATTTGAGGTATTTAGTTTCAGCCTAAAAATTTTAATGTGCAAATGCAAGTATCGAGTAAGGTTAATAGTAAGCTACATTATTTTTTATTTGAATGACTAACATGCACCTTGTTGAAATATTTTCAGCACTTCAAAATATGGTACTAATATACTTGATCTTCTGATTTTAACAACAAATTTCTCTATAATCGAAAATTCAAAATTCAAGCTGTCATCGTATAAAATAGCAAGTCTATTTGGACAAATAGAAGCAAAAAATAAATTTAAATACGTGCATCAAATATGGAACTGAAAAAAAAAAACTGTCAATTGTGTGATAAAATTTAAGGTTCAAGAATATTTTTATCCTTTTACATTCCTTATAAAATTTTTTGAAAAAGTTCAGCAAATTATTAAATGATATTAATATTCTATTGGATTTGCCTTATACCCAGAAAAGTTTTTTGCAACTATGATCTATTTCATTCTTTTTAGTAGCTGATGAAGATGCTATGGATCTATTCCTAAGTTCTAACAGATCGTCATTGGTCGATAGATGAATAACTGGATGTTTAAAGATAAGGGAAGGTGGAGGAGACCATTACCATTCCCCATTTTTCCATTATATTTGCCCATTCAGATCTTCTTATCTCTTGTTTTTCTATCTGATTTAATCAGCAAGTAATTTTAAACTTGAAATGGATTTATTACATAAAATTAAAGACCATTATAATCCAGATCGATGAGCGGTTCTTATTTGACCAATTTTTTTCTTTCGCTCATCACTCGTATGAATTTTTTGGTCATTGAAGAAGTCTAATTAAAAATTTATTGTTCTGCAATCTTCACGTTTAATTGTAGAAGCTAAAAAAAGATTTCAAATTTTATTCTTAAATTCATTTACATTCATTTCGTTTTTGATTTTTTTAAGTCCGTTTGATATTGTTAAAAATGATTTTTTAAGCTTCTGTCATTACAATGTCCGAAATATGGAAAATTTGTGCAATGTTGTTTAATAAGGAGGAAGATTAATTCAGGAAATGTTGGCTGGAAATATCTTTATAAAATGTCTTGTCCTATTCCCAAGCCAAAGTACTGAAAGCAACTATGCCATAGAAATAAGAACAAGACTCATCCTTTGTCCTAGGTGAGAAAAAATCGATCAAATAAGAACAGATCATGGGTTGAATCTTTTTCTAACATACAATCAGTAACCGTCATTACATATTATGCACTCAATGCACTCCATGAGTTATGGAATCAAATCGATTGTTTTCAACTTTAACACTTTAACTAAATGAATTGTTTAAATTTATGAGGTTTTCAAACTTTACCTGCTCCTTCTTTCTTTGATTTTCGATTCTTTTTCATTTTTTATTTTTCTTTTTTCATTCATCTTTACAATTCTTAGAAAAGGCTGCACCAAAAAAAAATTCCTCATTTTCCAACTGCTGATAGTATCAGTTTGTTTTTTATCTTATCATCCTTCTTTCTACACATTTAATCATGGAGTCAAAGCATTATGATGAGCTGGTCAAGAAACAAATATTGTAACACCGCAATGATGCAACTAAAAAAACCAAAATGATTTAACTTTTATTAGCTGCGTATGGCACAAAGCGGACAGCTGTGAACCGACGTTTAAAACGTTCAACAAGCAGATAATCTGAAAGATATGCAGATTAAGCCATTCTAGATGATTGAAAACAAATAAGCTGATAGCTAAATAACTTCTACTAAAAAAAGATGTGCTTGCAGAAAAATACACCTTAACTATTGTTGAGAAAACGAAGACAAAATGCATATAGATGTCTGTGCTTCAGGGCAAAGAGAGATCATTTCCTGATAAACATGATATTATGAATGTACGCACTCTGTAGTAGTGAAAACAACTAAAGTACTTTTGAAGTATCACTGAAGATATTGCTAAGAATTTGGTTACAAATTAATGTAGAATTTTCTAGCTCTTGTTTTATAATTACTGATGGATTTCTGCGAAACATTTCTTGAAGTTCATATTGATAAAGAAAGCTGAAAAACATTAAATAAGATGTTTAGAAGACTCAGTAAAAAGTGATAGAAAAATTTGTGCATAATCAAATTTCTTTCGAACACAGAAAGTAATAATATGGGACAATGTTAAACGAACAGTGAGAATTAGATAATTTTTTCGAATGTTATGGGCAATTCTCACAATGTTTCACATTCCAGTAATTATTAGATACTAAAAATATGCATAATGTAAATAGGAAGCAAGAGACTTTTTCTTTTGCAACTGATCGCAAAAATTATGAATAATTTTTAGTTCTTAAAGGAAATGATTGAATTAAGGCAATTAAAGACTGCGGTGTACTGAAGTTAAATGTAGCACCACTAAGTTAGCAATGCTTGTATGTCCAGATGATAGCTCCTCTGATGTTTAATGCGATAGTTTCTCTTTTCATGAAATATAGATTTATAGGTGGCACAGGAAAAGTGTTATCTTTTCAAAAAAATTTCATTCTAATATATTTTCACCTTATTTATTACACCTTGCATAATTTCAGAAAAAATGAAAAATTCGTTCTAGACCTTTGATTTCATAATGACAAAATTAAATGTAACAGCATAGACAAATAGCAAAGAATCATTTTGAACACTTAGAATATCATATATTAAGCCATCAATGACACTCAACAACAATGTAAAAATTTGGCCAACAAAGAAACTTTATTGCGCCATAAGAATTCACACGTTATGTAAAAATACACTGCTCTGACAGTACTGTTTGTCTAAACCAAAATATGCTATTTTTTTTTATCCCGACTTCCGAAGTCATTTGATTCTCTTATGAATGCGTCATTGTTTTTATTTTAATTTATGCATCGTCCTTCATCATCATGCGCATTATTTTTCGACAATATCGGTGATTCTTTTGCTTTTGTTGTCCTATCGACCAGATATAATATTTTTCTTGAAATGTTTCAGATGACCATGAGTACTGAAATATGTCAAATGATACTGTTGTCGATGTATCTCCATAGAGGAGAAATTTATGATTAATGATTAATTTCTTCTAACCTTTCCGCTAACGTAACATGAATCCTCGAATTCATAAATTCATAGAAGATTCGTAGAAGCCGAATATTACTTCTCCCTGTGTCCGAAAACACATCATTAAGTTAAATGTGCAAACATTTGAATTTGAATTATTGTATTTGAAAATGATAAATTTTCTATATTCTGCTCTGCAATGTGTACGATGATTTTCGATAGTGTCGAACATAACCAGCAACAACGAAAAAGGGTTTGGTGCGGAACTAATCATCATCAGTTGACACCCTACATTCTTGACGATATCATGCTACCACCTTGATTGACATTCCAAATTCTTTCCTCTCTAGAATAATTCGTTTTTCTTTTACCAATTACATACACTCAATGAGATATCATATTTAATCATATTATCAATGATAGCATAAGAAGAATATATCAAATAATTTTGCAAGTTATCAATAAATCAGGTTTTAATGACATAATGCGACGTACTGTTAAGACAATAAGCAGTTATTGAGTTATCAATTTTGAAGAGACAGAGCAGGATCATTTGTTAAAATTACATTTTATATATACTCATTCAAATGCATATAGTTTTCACACAACTTTTCCACAGGTTTGAATTTGAATGAATACTTCATATAAATACCATCTTTTTAAAATTTAGCAAAGAAAACTTGAAAAAAAATTAGTCCAAAGAATTTCGAACATAATTTTATGTGAATAAGTGTTACACGACTATTTGAATTATTACGGGAACTAGATATAATATTTCTAATTCACCATGAGCAAATTAGCTGGCTGTTGAAATAAATTTTAAAAATTAGCTGGCTGTTGAATGGATCATCTCACTTGCCTTTAATTTCAGCATTTGAACATTTTATCAGTAGTTTTTGTCTTTAGATTTAAATGGTGTGCAGCACTCAAGTTGTATCAAATAAGAATGCAAAAAGTGTAGCGGTTTGTATTAACTAAGGCTAAAATAAATTCAAATGATTTTGATCCCATTTAATTTCTCAGACGCTGATAAGTCTGCGTAAAAATCGGATTCTGTCTAATTTTCTATTGATAGCAAATGTTGCATAAATTCGAAGCAATCCCATTGTGAACAGAAATTATCTCTTTTTTTCGAAATTCCAAAGCTATTCGGAAACCCGAACCTCCAACTTACGGAATATTGAGAAAAAGATTTGCAAAGTTTGTCATATAATCTAGACATTTCGATAGTGCATTTATCTGCTTTTTTCGGATCTGATTGGAATGGTACAGATTGACATACGCATAAATATGAATCATATTGGAGAAAATTTAATACATGTCATGTATTTTCTCAAGTACTTTTTTTGCTTTCCTGGTCGCATTTTAGAGATGAATAAAAATTCAAAAATCTGATAATATGAAGAAAGAAAATCCCACGCAATACCTTGTCCGATCAAAATACCACAAGGTTAAATTTTCTTTCAAATCCAAAGTGATTATTGCATACATGCGAATCATTCGTTGTGCTATCATCTTTGTTAAGTTATAAACATGGTGAGATAAAATTGCATTATTATTCATTTACGAAGTGACGAATCATATGATGGCAATCTCCTAGTCTTATTTTGGTTCTTGCAGACTCCTTGTCACCGACTAAGTAACAGGAGTGAATAAATAAAACGTTTTGTACATTTTCTACAAGCAATTCGATGTGTGATTTTGTTGAGAGTACTTTTGGGCTTTTCAAAAAGATCCAGAAATTTGGAAAACGAGAGCTGTGAGAGAGTGATAGGAAGGATGAGAGAATGGATGTTTATTAATTCAGAAATCTGTCAAATTTTCAGAAATATTTGAGTTCAAATTTTAATCGAATGTACTCGCACCTTTACTTGCACTAACTAGTTAGTACAACATGGTAAACCATTCATTGAAAACTTACAATGATTCACTCATTATATTCATCTTAATAATTTATACATTCGATAGAATTATGACAGTTTTCTTGAAAAAAATCCATCTAAATAATCGCGACGTTAGGCGGAGTACTTCAGTTGTCCTGCATGACATAAAGATCTCCATTTTCCTCTCCTTCGTATCATTCTTTTCCGTCTCCTCTTCCCACTCATCATCGATCCCATTATTTTTCACTGTCATTTAATATGCTAATGTGCAAATCAAATGTTCCGAAAATTGCATTTTAAATAAAAAAGTTACTTATCAATTTAGCGTTTGTAAAAACGCAAATCCCAGCATCATTTCATTTTTTTTTTTTCTTAAAAGCAGTGTATAAAACGTTTTGGATTTGGATCATTTCTTTTCTTTGGGAATATTCCTGAAAGACAGACTTTTCGAACCTGGATCAGTAATAAATTTGTGCGATTCGATTGACGGCTTCATATAATTGCTAAGCTTCCCATTTTACACACCAAAAACAACTAACTTAATTTCCAATTTATTCTAACAAAGCTTTAAAATGATAAATTTCATCAAAATTTACCACAAAACAAGTGTTCAGTCATTATTTCACAAAGAAAAATATTCCAATCATTATTTCATATCCTATTGTAATTCATAACTCAATCTCTGTTATCTTTTTTTTCTCACTGATGGCACTCTTTTTTGATTTGAAATAAGTGTGTTTTTATTGCGATAGTTAAGATAAGGTAGGAATTACGGACAGAGGAATCTCACACTAAATAACTTTGCCCTTGTTCACCTGTTCATCTCTTCCTCAAATCATCCATTTGGTTGTTTAATCTTTTGAGTTCAAAATATTTTAACTGATGGTACAATAATTCCTTTCATTCTGCAGCGGCTCGAAATTCTTGACCAAAATTAAAGATCTTCCAGTGACCTTCTAATTCGCATTCATCCATGTTTGGTAGGGTAGGGTTCTTAACATTTTTATATGTCGGAAAATCTACACTCCACAGTTTAATATTCCTCATATGTACTAATTTTTCTTTCCTAAAACACTTTTTTATTAATATTACTATTGTTAATATTTCGGATAACCTTAAAATTGACTCATAGTTTGTTTAACAAAATGAGAATTGCATACAAACAATTGGGCTAATGTTAATGTTGGCCGGTTGCTTTGATGCATGGAAACTTAATATGAGAGTAGATTCGACGATAGGAATTTCGGGCTAATATAAATCCCGTGAGAATTCTCTCCTGTATCTCGCGCAAAAATCTAGCATTACTAACAATGACTAGTTGAAACGCTTTATTCTTTCAGCTGATATTCAATGATTTTATTAGTTATTTTACTAGGAATTTCCGGTTTTTTTCTTGAAAATCGCTCAATCCAAGATTTTTCAAATTGATGATAATGATGATAAGATCATCATCATTATCATCAATACATCATGTATGTAGTGATGGTCACTGATTTTAAAAATTCAGTGCCTAATCATTAATCCACTGAATATAGTAATTGCTTCGTTTCTCGCTTTTCATCTCGCCTTCCGTCGTCCTTCTTAGCATTCATTCTTTTTGTCAATCCGGTAATTTTTTTTGGATTAAAAGTCCATTTTCAAATTTGTGATCAAAAACTCTCAGTGACTGGTCCAAATACTTGATAAATATAAAGATTACAAACAATAATTATATAACCAATAACAATTGCAATCATGATTTTTTGATTGATGATAGATGAGGAAGTCGAAATGCTAATGAAACATGCCACTAAGTTGATTTGGAAGGAGAAGGACTGACAATGGTTATATTCTTAATGATTAGAAATGTTCAAACCAGCCACCGTTTTTATTTCCTTTTTAATTAAAAAAAATAACCCTCCAATCCGATGTGAAGAGATCACTGTAAAAATTTATTGATAGCTTTTTGACTGAAATTCAGTCAACTTGTTTTTCTACCATATCATGAAGTAACAATTACATGAAGAAGTCCGCTCATAATAATAGATGTTTTGTAACGAAATACGACAGCTAATCGAATGGATGGGACATCTCTTAAAATTGCATCACTTACGTCCCTCATTCTTGCACAACATTGTTTCTCTCTGGAACCTGTCCTTTCTTCCTTTTAAATTTATCTCCGCCTCCATCTTTCATCTCCTTTTTGGTATTGCCAGGAAATACCATACATTTTCTACATCATCCTTATTGTAGTCAACATTCTGCATGACTTTGGCGCTTGTTTTCCTCACCTCTATCAGCCTACTTCTCCATCCATTACGTAAATTGCCGTTACTCTTACCGCTACCGTTAATAAATCAGACTCATTTCATAACAAACACTACTCTTCTCGTATCATAATTCCCCGAACTTGAATTCGCTCTTCCATCTGAATTTAAGACTTCCAGAGGGCAAAGTTTATACCTTTACCTTTCCCTCTTTACCTCTCTACCTACAAAGGTAGTGCTGGGCATAACATATTCTGCTGATTTTTGCTTGCGGCAAAATCTTTCATAGTTCGTTTGCCACCTCACCTTCTACTTCAATTCTTCTACCTTAAAACCAATTTCAGTACAAATTGTTCGATTTCAAATTTCTGAAAGTGATCTTACTTCTTCAGCTGAAGACAATTATTGTCAAATAATATTGCTTCTGTTTGCCAATGTATATGTATGTGTGTATGTGCGTGTATGTATTTGTGTGTATATCTTTTGTTTCTTATTTGTGTAATTGCTCTACAATACCGGACATTCTACACTCAAACGACGTACGTAAAATTGGCAGTCATGCATAAAATTGCAATCGTCGTCGTTGTTATCGCTGGGTGGATGTCATTGAGAAACATCCCTCTGACTGGCTGCAAAATTCCAGTTTCATTGCAAAAATTTCAATGTTAATAAGTAGTTCGTTATTGCTGTTATCGTTACTGATCAGAACTCTTAGAACTGTCAGTGATTTCCTTACAATCACACTTTTTAAAAGTCACTTTCGTTAACGCTAAAAATCATTTATTTGCTCACTGTTGCTATTTGATACATTTGACCGTTCAATGTGCGGACGTTCCATTTTTTTCTTAGTTTTTATCATTCTGGGAGAAGAGGTTTATTAATTATTAATTAGTGCTGGAAATGAAATTATTATCACATGAAGAAATTCCCATGGAAAGGGTCCATACAAATGCAGTATTTTGAACTACGCAAATTCTCTGTCAATTGATTGAATTTCAATCAAAGACAATGATTCTGTCCGTTTTTTTCTGGGTCAAAATTATCGGGTTGTTATGTTAGTGATGTTAGAGATAATAAAAAGGAGATATTTCGATTTTCTACTCGTCTTTTTTAACATCTTCACTAGATTTATTTTCATTTGAAAACTGATTAGTTTCGAGCTGAAAGTTTTTTTCTTCGGATACTATCGGAAAAAATTGAATTATCTGGAAGATAACTTGGAGACCCTGCACGGTTGGACTTGCCAAAGGAGGATTGAAAGTGAAAGAACATTGCAACTCAAAACGATAAAAAGGTTCAGACCTTATGGTCACCTCGGACTTTTTGTTTTTTTAACTCATGATTGAAAAATGAATCTGATGGTAGAACAATTTGGAATTTCCAGAGTATTAATCATTTAGTCGCAGAATATCACTATTCTGCAGCTTGTAATTAGTACCTTATTTGTTGAATTTAATTGAGGTTCAACTTTTGAGCGGTTTTATTACAGTTGTCATAAATTAAATTCGCTAATTTATTGCTTTTGGTAGATTTATTTTTTATGCTATAGCTTTTACCAAAATTGAGTTTTACAAAACAAAATGTGATTTGAAATGATTCTCATGAATTTTATGGCAAAGGTGTGTTTTGATGTGTAGTAACAGAATCTAAATAGTATTTATTTAAGAATGTATACCGCCAATTAATCTCTTGAATAAGCAGCCGAGAACTGCAACTCAAGTCGTGTACGTCTTTTATTTGCCTCAATTTCACTTACGAAGGAGCAAATTGTGCTGAAAATAAGGCATAACATAAATTTAAGTTTATTGTCAGGAGAAGTTGTAGGTAAATTAATCCTTCTAAGGAAAATCATCAATGAGAGGGAAAAGAGAAAAAAATGGATATTGTTTTTACTGTTTCACAATCTGAACTTGAAGGCATAAATAATGTCATAGCTCATCTGTGCCAATTCATCACTTTTATAACAAAAATCGATTCACTATCTATCCGATTACAAAGTTAATTAGGACGTTAATGAACGTTCATAAATGTCCAGCCTTTGTCTTCTCTCAAACATTTGAATAGTGGACGTGCATGAAAATTTAAAGCTCTATCTATTTCGGAGATCTTGGAGATAAAGGGGATATAATCTGCACTAAAGCGATCGCAAGGCAATTTTGATAGCACTGACCAGGTAAAGTTAGGAATGATGATTCAAATATAGTAAATAACAGGTTAGGCACTGTTATCGATCATCTCCTTTCAATCGAAAGTGATGTCCAAGCCATCTTCTAGTATATAACAATTGCATATTAGTAATTTTGATTTTAATTTTCTCTTCAATAATGGTGCATTTTTGAGACAACACAGAATTTATTTAAAATTTTAAATCACAAATTGCTTGTAATAGAATTTTCTAGCATTATGAACTTTATTTTTTATCGTTTTCAAAAATTCATGCTGTTGCAATTTTGTTTGGACATTTAAACCAGCCTACAATTTTGCCATTGATTTAATTAATTTTATTTTAATTTTTCTGAGGACACAATCCAATACATGGCGATCAGCTCTTATTTGTTTTCAAGTGATCATATCATTCATATTTTCCTCTTTTAAATAAATGCTTATACTGCTTTGTTCCAAAAAAAAAAAAAAAATTAAAGTTTAAAAATATGTATGACAAATTTTTTTCCTCAAATTCGCAACAATTATAATTTCTTATAATAGGTCATTTTCCTATTTTGTATTCATAATGGGGTTAATGCGCTTTCTATTATGTCTCCAAAGGAATTAAATCACAATTTTCTATTGCAAAGTATTACTTGGTTATCAATCCAAATTTGTTATTTATCACCTAGGACTTGATCATGCTTTAAATGCCAACGAATGCTTAACTAATAAATAGGAGAATTTCGATGTAAATCCAACGAAATTATATTCTTTCTCAAGATGTTTAGAAATAATTTTTTAGCATTTTTATAATGGATTATTTTCCTTCAAGAAATCTTTGATGAGCTTCGAATAGTCGTAATGAAAAATGGCCTATGAACCGGAAGCAATAATAATAGTAGGAATCATGGTATCAGGACAATAACAATAACTGCTTGCCACAGTTCATTTATTACAATACTAGGTGAAAAGCTGAAAAGCAGACTTAGATAGTGGAATTACTGAATTGATGATGGCTTGATATGGTTCGTTAACTCCGTTATCCGTCGAAGAGTACGTCTTGCCGAAACAGATGGAGGAATGAACTCTGATTAAATTAAAAACAACAGATGTATCGGTGTTATCCATTATCCACTTCTTTCTTTTCCATTAATTTTATGCCATATGGGCATAATGCAAAATGAGAATGGATATTTGAAAACTCAATTCAGTTTATAAAAAAAAATTATGAAAAATACTTCAGCGCTGAAATGTTTTCTAAACAAAAATGTTGCAATGTTTTTTTTCGAAACCATCCAAAAAAATTTTGTCTCTTTCAAGAAAATTCACTTTAAGCTCCTTTCCATGGTTTCAATAACTGTGGAATTCTTGCTAAGTTTTAAATCACATCATAAATTTTTACATTACAATAAGAAATAAAGTTACAGCTGAAAAATGCTATGATAACATTCCTGTGACCATTTAGCAGCTTCATGATAATGCTCTCTTACATATTTTTTAAAGCAAAGTTTATAATGCTCTCTTACATATTTTTTAAAGCAAAGTTTTGCCATTTTCAATAATAGTTCTTTCAATATTGTATGATGAATAATGTACAATAATGCCTCTGCTTCATGATTACATTGAACAATTTAACTGGTGTATATATGAAGGACAAAAACTTAGAGTTAAATTGAAAAAAATGATGTTTCTAAAATTTTTTTCTTTCTATGAATACTAGAATAAATCTTATTCTTAAAAAATGAGTTGCAAAAACTTTTGTAAAGTCTATTGTATCTCGATATTCGCTTGACCTTGCCTCACGTTATTTTCATGTTTTCTTTCGCGTCACAGCAACTGTTATCTAGCCACTCACTTTATCATCAATAAAAGATCGTATTTTTCGTACTTTTTATTTCATTTTCTGTCTACTTTATTCCTTCCTTCCACTTTGAAAAAGGGAAGAGCATTTTACCTCTAGTCAGTTTTATTTATTAATTTATTTTACTTTCAGAATTGAAAATGTTACCAAATTTTCTCCTGTATTTATTTGCTTGGTTCTTGACAATTTTATCAGGTATTTCAAGAATTTCTCGATTGTCCTTTTTTAGTTATTCAATCATCCAACCAATTGCGGACGGACAGTGTTTTTCTTGAAACTTGTAATTATTGAATCATGTTTATATGAATGCTCTGCAACTGTTCCTCTTTTTAATAAAAAATTGACAAATCAGCTTTAAGTACTATATAATCTTTTTAAGTACATAATTTTGAAGACATCTTCAAAATGAGTTTATTTCAGATGCAGGAGCTGATTTTAACTTGACAATCAATTCTTACGATCTCGAATACGGGATATATATTGGTGAATTGCCTGATCCATCAGATGCAGATATTAAGGGACTAGTTTATATTGTAAATGAAACAACTTTGCAAATTATCAATTTCACTTATAATGGAAAAGCACCAGGTGAGCTTAATTTCAGTCCATCTCTTAGAATTACTATCATTCTTGAGCTGTGTCTATCTCAACCCTGTAATTTATCTTGAGCATTCAGAAAATTTTGGAAAACTTTTGTTAAATCCAGCAGATTCTTATTATTTCCAATCGTTTTTAGCTTCATTGTTGATTTTGTTATGTAATGGATTTCTGCAGAAATATGTAACCTGAAATGAAAAATCGAAAAAAAGAATAAGGAAGCTTTTGGAATTAGTTACTTTGAGACGAATACTGACATTTCTCAATGTAGGCTTCAAAACTGGGTCAGTTCAAAATTATATTAACGAGCCTAATTAAATTAATGAATTAATGCATTTATTCAGTTGACTTCTTGCGGTGTAGATGTGTAAGCTCATTTTAATTTTTGTGCAAAATTGTCGAAATTCAGCCTGATTTCTTTCATTATGCTTAACTGGCATTACTATTCCGTGTTAATTGCACCACTTCATCCAACTAAAGCTCACATAGTTGTTCTGAAATGCTTCGAAAACTTTTTCAACGTTTAAATAAGTTGCAGAAATTTCAAGTCCCTAACATCGAGAATTATGAAGGTATTTCATGATAGAAACTAGAAGTTCTGAGTTAATATCAACATAAAAGAGTTTAAGACAAACTGGTTCAACATCAATTGGTCATAGCTGCTATAAAGAATGCGTTTTAAATTTATTAAATTTGTTCATTATTTAGATTTAAAGTGAACTGTTTCCTAGTATTCTGATGAATTAAAAATTTTGACCCTTTGACTGAAATTTAAATTCACTCAAATTTACAAAGCGACCAATTCTGGAAGTATATAAGCCGCATATTTGGAAATAATAATTAAATGAATTCATGATTTTTGAGGTACGGTACTCTTTGATTTTCACATGAAGAATAATGTCCTTTTTCCGTTATCATTTAACTATTATTTCCAAACAAATATTTATCACCGATGTAATCAGCATAAAAAAAATAGAATTGAAATATTATCTTCAGTCTATCCTATCTATTACCTCCCATTATGGTACACTTTTAAAAAGTTTACAATACACTTTCAGGAAAATCCTTTCACCTCCTTACATTTTTCTCACGCGAATAAAGTGGCTGAGCAAATACATACCTGGTCTACTACTTATTGTTTTAATCTATTCATGTTCATAATTTTAGCTTAATGTTTAATTTTTATCTTCTATTCTCTTTTTTATTTTCCTGTCTCAGTTATTACCTTATATATTCTCACTCAGATAAAATTCTTGTTTGCGTTACAGCTACTATTAAAACTTGAAACGGATAAAATGCTACAATTCCTCAATTGGCTTTGTCTGATAGGTACCATTGAATTTCTGCTTGCTTATCTTTTAATGGCGTGCTATTCAAAGATAAGCATCCGTTTTGCGCTTTCTTTTGTACTCAATCAAAAATCAGATGAAATATCATAAATTAGATTGAATAACGAATTTATAAATGAATCTATAAAAATTCAATGAATGATTTTCCTATAAATTATGAGGAAATTTGGTTCTTATCGAAATTTTAAATTTACTGATTTGCGACTTATTATTATTGAATCCTTTGGCATTTACAATAAGGAATAAAATGAAATGCTTTCATTCATTTATCACATATCACTACATTTACTTTTCAAAAAAAAAAAAAAAGTATTTGTTAAGGATTTAAAATAAAGCTAATCAATTGCAGGTTCCATAAATGTCAGTCATTGATAATTTCAGATTTATACTTTTGGCTGGATCAAAGTGACGCACCAACTGTTAACGGTCTCAAGATTCCATCATTTGAATTTGGGCATGTCTTTTTTTATATCTAAATTTGTCAAACTATGGATGAAATCAACAAAATTTGATGTGACATGAAAATTTTGATAGTAAATTGTCTCTTTAACTTGGAGTGAAAAGTACTTAGTTGTAGGACTGCTCCCATTGGTCCGTACAAGAATGCAGAACGAGTTGTGCTGGTATTGCCAGGACTTCACAAAATTAGCTCATTCGGAAGTTTCTCTCTGTTCTGCTTTAAATTTGAGGCAATTATTTTATATGTAACTTAGGCTTAGTGAATATTTTAAATACAGAAATTCAGAAAATACGATGAAGATAGTTCTTTGAATTCGGAAAAAAAATTAAAAAGAATTCTAGAAACTAAATACGAGTCTTGCGATAATTATTAATTTTTGCTTCAGAAAACATTGATAAATTCCAGCATAACTTTGGCACAATTCCAATTCCGGACAATGTGATCATTCCGAAACCACAATTTCTAGCTACTGAACTACGTGGTAGCAGATATAACGTTGGCTCGGGGCCTATTTTGATAATTGACAGAAGAACAATTAAGATTTTCGGATTTACTTTTGATGGTGATAAAGCACCAGGTGAGGCTTTCATTCAAACTTCGTCAGTTTTACCGAATGCTGAAGTTACTGATCTAAATGTAAATTTGTTCCTAGACGGTTATTTTTTTGTTGGTCGAGGACCGAATGTTGCACATGATTCTGGAGTCAGAGTACCGATACGTGGAAGAGATACTGCGGGGATGTAAGTGTTGACGTAACCATATAATAATTTTTCTAATATAATAAATTGAACTTAAGTTGCCGTTTCACGTTGATAACATTATTTTAATTGGAACATTTAGAGTTTTAGTATTTCAGACGAGCCAGTTGTTTTTTTGCTTTTTGAGATCTGTTATTCATATTATAAAAATATAAATGTATCAGATTCTTGAGGCTCTATGAGTATGTATTTATTCACACTTTCAGGATAACTGCAATGAATGAGCGATATCGCGGTGGACAGGACGTAATCATAGATTTACCTGCAGAATACGACATCAATCATATCGACTGGTTGTCTGTTTACTGCTATAAATTTCGGGTTGATTTCGGACATGTGTCTATTATGAATATATCCCAAAGAATACCTCCCTATGTGCCACCACAGAAACGAGTAAGTCGATTCAAAAACTCCGATTAATTCATCTTCTTTACTGAAATTACTATCTTCTTGTACTGAAATTACTTGCCAATAAACTATGGAATTTTTTTGATAGCATATTGAATTTAAAAGTATTTGAAAAACAGGAAGACAGGGATAAAAAACCTCATATAATCATGAAATACATGTAGGACTTACGGATTGCATCATAAATCCTCTCTATCTGTCTTTTTTACGAAATCAGAGACTTCCTAACAAGAACATTCGCGTTTCTAGTATCGAAATCCAAAAGCGCCCTAGTATATTTCATCTTATCATTTTTCAGTTTGATGATGTAGAACTTTCTAAAATTGGTGGATGGCCATTAATTTCATTACTGGGAACAGATGATCGTTCAAATTTCACATTTCAATTGGGACCACCTGGTGGTCGACGAGGTTATCAGGTAGTGTTTTGCCTTTCTGATAAGGGATGTAAATTGTGAAACACTTGATTAAAGAATTATTAAAATTTCCATACTGCGGATTAGATTTTAAAAAGAACCCGCAGGAGTTAAGCCACTATTGCAGTTTATGGCACATGCTAGGCCAGCAAAATATGTATGGTATGTGAATGGCTATTTGGCTGATATTTATTTGAAACGTGGTACAACATATACATTCAAGTAAAATTTGAAGTTCGCTTTTTGATCACGAAATTATAAAAATACTAGCTATTTAATAATTCTTCAAAGATTTCGTTGTTTGTCCATAGGAAATTTCCGGTGGGAAATAAATTTAAATTCGTCGAAAAACAGAAAGTTATTTCAAGTGTCACATGAATTGTTTTGAATCCGAATTTTCCATATGACTGACTTTTTAATCAGCGATAATCTTTGTACATTGGCATTGATGACGATAGACGTTTTTAGTGTTGAAGGTGGTAATGATAAGTCTACAAGCAATTTTTACAATCCGTTATACATATCAGATGATCCATTTGGTGGATACGCTAAATTATCCGATGATGAACGAGAAGTACGAAAACATTTCTTAGTTTTTGAGGAATTAATCGATGACTCTCACTTTCATTTTTTGTTTTGAATTCATATTTCATAATCAATCCACCATTTCATCTATTTAAAAAAATATTTAGCTACATTGCAGCAAGTGAAAATAGTGGCCGGACACAACCCAAATGAAACAGCCGGTCGCTTATGCTTGTGGTCTCACGATAGTGAAGATGAAGAAGATCCTGATAAATTTGACAGTTTCATTGAATATCGGCGTTCACTTAAGTTAAAATGCGTTGAAACATCTAAAACAGCAACTTTCCAGTTCACTCCAACAGCTGAAACACCCGATACTCTCTATTATCAAGTAACTTTCCCACATACACTCATTCATTTTACGTTATTTTTTCCTTTTACTAATTAGGCATTTTAAAAGTCATAGGTTTTTAGCATTTAGTGGAACTGTTACAGAGTTACTCGACCTATAATATGGGCTGGAAGATTCATGTTGTGGATGATTTACCAAAAAATATCGCAGATTTTGTGGAAGAGCCATATCAATACGACACCTGGTTGCAACAGCATAATATGTTAAGTGCTAGAGAGGGATCATTATCCGCAGCAGCCTCATATTCTGGTATCCATATTTGCGTAATCCCATCATTACTGCATCTCGTGATATGCAGTGCTTGTGCTTTTATGTTAAACAGTAACGTGATATTTGGTGCAATCGATTGATCTCTTAAGCTTTTCTAGGTAAAACGATTTTCCATTTCAAGTTTCAACTGTTATCCACCATTGTTAATTCCGAATCTCATTCACAGCTTAGACCTCAATGTGAAAACTAATACTTTCTTCTACGTCATATTTCACAGCACATTCAGTTGCTATGCAGAACTTTTTCTAATTGTGAATGAAAAGGAGTTCTGGAACTGTAAAAAAGTCGAATGATTTGCATAAATAAAATTGAATCGCGGAATATGAAAACCTGATAGTATTATTTAATAGGAAGAGTATGAGAAATACTGGAAAATTTCGCAAAGATTCCATATCATTAATTGGTTCTACATTTCATACCATCAGTCGGTGTCGTGTATTGTAAGTCGCACTTCTTCACCGCCAACTATAATGTATCGAGTGCTAACAAAAACTGTCGTAAAAATTGAGAAATTGTGATTTAGTGCAGAGTAGAGGCTACAAAATGAAATCGTAATTGAAATTGCACTAAGGATCTTCACAAGAAACTTTTTCTCGTGTAGCACGACGTTTCCAGAAATCAAATATAAAAAAACCCCAGTTCTCGTATATGCTGAAAAAAGGATAAAAACGGAGAGATACAACTTCTCAGAAAAACTGTTGTGGTAAATTACACTTTATTTCTTATTTTAGGTAATATATAACTGGAAAGACTATGTGAAAAAAGTGATAAAATGCCTAAGTCAATTTCTAATTAAAGGATCATTGGCTAATACGTATGAGAATACAACGAAAATGAAACACATGATAATATGACATCAAAGTCTTTACAAAAAGAAAAAAAAAAAAAAAAAAAAAAAAACTGAATTTATAATCACAACAGTGGAAATAATGAAATATTTGATGATATGGAGTGCAAAGCCAAGTGACACATAAAAACTATGATGTTAATAGAGAAATAATAAGTAATCAGGACTATTAATTTTTCAAGAATAAGAGCATCGGGAAGCCCTTTCCGAGCATCAGAGGTAATATCGTTTGTTTGTTTTCAATCAGCTTCTAAACTGTATTGTATGCTCAATTCTTCTAGTAAGAAGCTGAATAGAAATTTTCTACTTTTCATCAGCTCCAAACATCACGAGAAAATAAATAGTCGGAACCACTAAGTGAATTGAAATTCGCTATAAAAACAAGCATCTGATTTGAATGTTAAGTCTTTCAAAAGCAGTTTTGAAAAAAATGAACGGTAGGAACAGTACTGCTATTCAGCAGTTTGCAACATGTGGCAATGATGATGATGAGCTAGATCGGTCAGCACTGTGGAGCCACTGAGACTGGCAAAATCGACAGATGAGAATGACCGAGAATGTGTAGTAGCACCACTGTTGTTTTTGGGAAGTAAAACTGCTGCTGTCATTGATGTAGACAGTGGATTACTGTTAATTGTTAAAGAGTGACTAGAGCCAGATCTAGAACTCATAACTGCTCCGCACTGATCAACGTCACTGCTCCATTCACTGGTAGCAGACGAACAACCACTGGTACCAGGTAGATTTGTCGCCGTTTTGTTCCTCATTAAATTCCTGTATTCATTGATGCGTACTTTCCTACCATCGACTACACATGTTCGTTTCGGCCTGGGCCTAAGAATGATGAAAATCAGTATGAATCATAAGAAATGAAATTCCATGTTTTAGAATTCTAATAATTTTTTTTTGAACAAAAGTCTAACCAAAGAATTAGAAATTCCTCAATAAAATAATGATACCTGTAACGATAATCCGGATGTTGCTCCATATGCAACTTGCTCAATCGGGACTGTTCTTCGTAATACGGCTGCTTCTCCGTATTAGACATTGCCTTCCATCTCGATCCTATTAAAAGATTTCAAATACGGAAATTTTAGAAATTTGTAATTTTCAAAATTTATTATATTTAATCGAGACATAAAAGAAACTCGACTATAATATGCTTTCATTGTTCATCATTGCGACTAAAATTTTCAAACTAACCGAGAATTTTCGAAATATTACTGTTGTGCATATCTGGACAAGCCTTCAAGATTTTCCTCCGCTCATCACGTGCCCAAACCATAAACGCATTCATCGGACGCTTAATATGATTCGGTGATTTGGCAGATATTCGAGTCGGGACACTTTCTGAAGTCACCACACCTCCGGATGTGCTTTCACTTGATGAACCTGGTGAGTGACTAGTAAAAGCTGATGCTAAAAAAAAAAAAAAAAAACAAATTATAAACGGTCCTCAAAAACCGACTTTAACTTGAGAATCTTTCTTTTTCCAAACATGAATTTCAAAATTTCAATTAATCAAATTATTTCACTGCTGCCACTGGCAAATACTTAAGGATGGACCAGACAGCCAGACCAATGGATAATACGAAATTTCAATATCAGATGGTCGAAACACTACAAACCAGTGTGCATTCCAATTTACTGCTAAAAATTCACTTACTTTCAGAGGCAAAAGAATGTGGGATAGAAGAACAAAGTAATCGGTTCGAAATCTGTTGCTCAGATAATGAGTTTGGTTTTTTTGAACTGGTATTGGTTACTTCACGTGGATCGGAATGTCCTGTGGGACTAAAAAAAAAAATCTTTCAAATGAATCACGATAAACATAACTTATCAATCAAAAAGACTGCTCAACAATGCTACTCTGCGCTACATATTACAGTAAAAATTAACATGTCATGTTTAGCGTCCAAACAAGCTCCGAAAATTTCCTCACTTTTTAGTTCTGGACCTATCAAAATGCGACATATTATTTAAATGGATTTAATTTGTAGCAAAATTAATAACAATAAGTATATTTTTAAAAAGCTGGATTCCGGTTTTTGGTGGTAACTGTATATCGATCATCACTATCTAAATACTAGCAATTGTTATGCTATCAGTTTTCATTTCAAAGATCAACATCCATTTTATACTTAACTAACGCTCGTCTTATACATCCATTCAGTGTTCTTTTTTTTTTTTTTTTTTGAACTAATTTTGTAAACGGTTAAACATTTAACCAATTCCTTCATCTTCGTTTCTTTTTTCTAAGACTTGAGGGCTTAGAACACAATTATTTCACTGTTTCTAACAATCAAACATGATGAAAATCTAAGTGATTATATCTTATACTTAGAAACACTAAATTAAATATGGAATTTTAACGAACTTGAAAGCTTATAAACGAGAAATGAAACTGGAATATGTAAACCTTTTCAGTTCAACTCTACTCAAATTCAGCGGTGTTTCACAACCATTTCGATCAGCACAATCGACTCCAAGTGTTCCCAAATGATTGGTTACATTAATCATTCGATTATTGACGTTCTGAGAAAGCACTGCTGCCGCAGTTAAAACACCACAGTCACTCCCAAGTGTGCTTCTATTCAATAATTGTCCATATGTTGTTGCTAAATAATCATTTATTATTCAAATTAAGCTAATTGGTCTGAATAATTTAAAACTACATTTAGCGATTAGCATTTTTAGCGTTTTTTTTTCCTTTAATTTTTTTTTTCGTTTTTTTTTAGCACATTTAGCATTTACATTTAGCGCCTCCATAAATTGAGTTTATCAAATTCGCGATACTAAACAAATTATTGCACACAGAAATTCCTACAAAAATTGTCTCCGAACTTAAACTAAAGTGATAAATCATCAATTCCTATCACAACAATCCGAAAATCCTAAACTCAACTGTTCCAGCGAGTGCTAACAATCTTTAATCCTGTGATTTATCCATCAACTAATTCATTGTTTGACCATTATGATTTATTACTACTCACCACTAGTCAATATAACCTTTGCAGATGGTAATACTACAAGTTATCTAAAGACACAATGAAACTTTCCAATTCCGTTAATTTGGAAAGATGAACAAATTCCCGGTAACATCAAAGGCCGAAATCTCATTTAAGCATTGAACAAAAAGTAGTACTAGAAGGTAGCATGCAGCCTAATCGTACAGCGCTTGAATGTTGTGCAGCATGAAGGGCAGATGCCATGGCAAGCAACCGCTGATTCTGTTGTTGGATAAGATATTGCTGCGTAATCATCAATTCATCTAAATTCCCAGCTGATATTTTCTGCAAATAGTAGAATGAGCAATTTATGTCAATCGGTGGACAAAACCCTGTTAATTTCATTCAGGACTTTTCATTCTATCCAAAGTCATTTATTCGAAATTCCCAGAGAATCCTCTTCTTCATATATACTTTGACTTGAATTTCTTAATTTACATACTTTATTCATATGGTAAAGAATTCCCTTGTTTGTTTAAAATTACTATAAAGAATAGATTCTTAAATATAGGATGCCCAAAAATACAATCCAGCGTAAATGTGAGGAAGTCCATCAAGCATTCATATATACAGTAGTTTTAATAGTAATGATTATGTCTACCAGTCAGATGTCGAATGAGGCTAAAAGTACCAGCAAAAAGATTGGGTCTTCCGGCTTGGCTCTCCCTCTTTTCTTCGCTCACCCAGCTTGACCGTATATTAAATCTTTTTGGAAATGCTTTCCAACCATTCCCAGTAGACAACCATCCAAAAAATGCTCCACCCACTTCCATAATCCTTTTTTGTCACTGCCATATGAATCGTGTCAAATTTTTAAGTCTATTATGCTCCATTGAAATGACTTATTATAAATATAAGTCATTTCAGGCTATAGTACACCTAATATATCATCTTATAATTCACAAGCAAATAGCAAAAGGTGACAACAAATGATCTGTAGTAAAATGAAGCTACAAAGTATCCCATGTAAAATCAACGTTAAAAATCAAAATTACCTGAAAACAGTTTTGTTCCTTAGCTTCTGAAACTAGTTCGTCCGTATCTTTGAGACTCGTCTCTTCAATATCCTCTTTACTGATATGTATTTCACCACAACTCAAGCGTTCTTTGACGGCTTTCAACTAAAATTTCGCAGTAAAAGCTAATAAATCCAAAGATTAGTCGATTAATTTATTTAGTTGGTCACCGTTCGTTCGTTTTAGAATACAATGATAGATACAGCAGAACAATTCTAATTCGTCATTAAAAATCAATTATGGCAAGAAGAACAATGACAATCGTTGAAAGGCGAAAATCACACCACGCCAAATTCTAGTTCAAGCAAGGATACACGCACGGAGAATTCGACAATTCCATCCAAATACATCGAATTGCTCAAACTACATATTATGACCATAATGATATACCACTTTTTTTTTTTTTTTTTTTTTTTTTGATATATCTTTCTCCTCATTTTGGGCTCTTAAGATCCTCTATAGACTGTAAGCCTCTTCATCAGCAGCTGCGGGAATTGTTGGCTGAACTGTGCAATAAATTGCATGAATGCTGGATCGATAACAATAATAGTCCTAAACTTTTGTTACTTTCCAAATGAACAATAAATAACGGAACGGTACTGAGGGTCAAGAAAAGGGCTAAAATGGAGGTGGATAAAGTGATTAAATAGTTACGACTTCGCAGCATGAAGATTTTGAAACAAAGGAACAGAAAACTGCGCCTTGTTTGTCTTTGCTACCGCAGTCTTTCCGGATGGTTACAGCCACTAAAATTTCTTTTTTTATAATATTACAAAAGGAGCCATTTTGTCATTGCCTTTTTTAAAATTTCCATTATAAACCATTGCCATTTTGTTGCAAAACAATGGGAAAATTTTTCTGCTACAGGACACTGCAGTTTTTGCAAAGAGTTGTAAAAAAAGAATTCATGTTTTGGAAAAAACTGACTTTCTGTAGTTTTTTTTTTTGAAACAAAATTTCTACCATTTAGCGTAATTTTTCTTATTCCTCTAAAAATAAAAGTTATGATACATTAAAAATCTAGAAATGGTTGTTTTTGGATAAATTAATTTTCTCTCATCAGTCACATCTGATCAACAGAATGATTTGATGGTTATCACCCTGATTTTCTTCTGAAAGGATACTTCTCACCATAAAATGGTTGTTAAAGAACAGTACGGGCAGTCTTACTGTCGAACAGGCCTGTGAATACATCCTAAGTTCATGAATTACTGATCTGAAGCAAACAGAGTCGTGACAAGATAACAAAAATTACAAAATACTACATGCTAGTATTTTGTAATTTTTAATGACGAAGATATGTATCAGCCAATCATGAAAGATAATAAATTTGGAAAGATGGAAAGATCCCGACCTGTCGAATAAGATCTTGTACGAGATCGAGTTTACCGTCATACGTATCGACGCTGTTGAGCACATCACGCAGTGCATGACCATCAATTAGTACACGGCATCCGTGTTCCGTATGTGCCAAGATGTCTGGGATATACGATACACTCGCTGAACCTGACGAGCTGGAAGACAAGTAACCACTGATCTGATGAGCAGAAAATTGAAAAGACTGCTGCTGAAAGAAATTGTTTTCCAGAAAACATTTCCAAGTATTATCACTAACTACCTGAAAATTACCGAAAGCCTGGGCTACCAACCAAATGTAATGCACAATTGTAAACCATCCTTCTTATTGTTCGCGGAAACTTCAAATGGACAAAAAGATGAAAAAGATGGCAATAAAGAAGGGGAAAGAAGCGATCAGATTGGTGCCATGTTACATGTCATAGATAATAAATGCTGTTGTTGTTTTTTTTTTTTTTTTTTTTTTGAAATTCTTTTACGTGATTTAATAAAACTGTAGAATCAGGATCACGATGGATCTACTTTTTCCTCCTGATCTCATATATTGTGGCTTCATACCAGGAGATAATGCAGTTGTGCATTTCACTGTCATACTGTCTAACCAAAAAAGCTCTGATTATAAGCTATCGGACAAGTGGCGCTTTATTACAATTATTTAAATTTGAGCATTAGGAAAAAGTACCTTGGACTTTAATCCTTTCTTGAAGATCAGATTATTTTTGAAGCTATAACTAAGCGAGCGGAGAAGAGATCTATCATCTCATCAAGGGAAGTTCAAAATAATTCGAAAAATCACATATGATACAAGATTATTGTGTTGAGAAATATTCCAATAAGCAGCAACGTAAGGTGATAAAACTCCAAAACTGGCGGATTTGAACTTAATTTCAATCATAAACTTGGTTCCAAAACTTGGAATGACAAAATTTAGGTTGACCGCCAAACTAAAGAGATAACGACCTCATTATTTGCCATTCACTATCTGTTGTAAGCGCGAGTATATGTTCTTATCAATAAAAACGCGAAATAGAATGAATGCCTTCTAGGTACACGATAACAAACAAACAATTCAGCTAGTCGAGTAAGATACTGACTGACCGATCGAAGAAGTAAACATAACAATTTCTTATATTCTGCAGAATATCGTTCTCAGTTATCTAAATTCTACGGTAATTCGGCAAATACTAAAGACCGACTAAGATTTTAAAAACTTAACGATATTGCAATTTGACGAAATTTCATTCCTTTATGTTATTCAAAGTATGTGACTTGCGCATAATTGATTCAGCCCATAACGAAAACACCTTATTTATCTTCCTCAACCATTTTCAGCGTAAAAACTTGCGTAAGAAATGAAACTTCCATGTATACGGGGAAAAGACTCATCATCTCAACATTTAACAACTGATTCCATATAGAACATACAATCACCGCTATGTTCCCGTTATAAATCGCTGGAAAAAGTAAAGAAATAAGAAATGTTCGAATTTTTCAAGAAGCTGTTAATAAGAAGTTCCCTCCACGCAACATTTTAGACAACTGTTATGAAAGAGTTTGAATACTAAACAATTTTGAGAAAAATTGCTCCCGCAAACCAAAAAGGTTGCACCTTTTTTGAAAAGATGTAAACTGAGAATTTCAAAATTTTGCTAGTTGGTACGGTCAGAAGAACACGTTACGTGAATACAAAAAAAACTTTCCAAAAATTATGATTAGCGTTAATTACTAATTTTTAATCTTAGGTTCCATCCAATGCAACACATCTCTGCAAACTTGCAAGTCCTACTTCTGGACAGAGTTATAATGAACCAATGGATGATAGTGCTAGGAATTTTGAAGAAATAAATAATTATAAAAAACGATCCAGTAAGCTATCAATCGTAAATTCATCGTCCACCCCCAAGTCAAATAAAGATCTCTCCAGCATTTTAAAAGATGTCTCCAGCATTTAGCCAGAGTGACAAGTTTCACTATTCGCATTCCAGTTTTCAAAATCTTAAGCTTGCCTGATTTCAGAACATTTTTACAAATGCAGTCTCCTTGTGAAACACGAGACCACAAAAGAAACCTTTCTCCCTTTTCATTATTAAATACTAAAATTCAATTCAGAACTCTCAAATCTCTCATTCTGAGCTCTCAAAGGTCTATCGGAGAGTTTAGAATTAAGTGATAACAGTAAAGTTTAACTTATAATCTCAAACTATGATTTCAAAATGAAAACATTTTATATTGTTCTGTAAGTATTGTTCATGAAATGTTATATCAACCAAAAATATAACAGATGAAGAATTCTTAGTTTATAATCCATCAAAAAATCAAAAAATGCTGTTATAGCCACAAGTTTCTTAATTAGTGGCCCAAATAACGGAATTGCATGTTTATCTGTTTATATGTTTCTATCTGAAAATTATCGCAGAATTTGCTTGTAAGAACAAATCTAACAGAGGAATAAAGTACCTGATTAAAATTAACAAGTAATCTCAGTAGTAAATTAGTTGAGAATAATGACTGGTTGATATTAATATGGCAATACAAACCTGGTGTGCTCAGAAATGCTTGAAGTATCGCTCTTCAACGAATCAACTTGCCTTCGAGGTGATGGAGCAGAAGTAAACTCCCTCATAGAACGATGTTTAGTTATTCCTTCTTGCTGAAAAATTCGACAAATTAGCTCAAGCTGAAAGGCCTTTTAGCTTAGCATGAAAATTTATGAAGCCTAATATGAGTTTGAAACGATCTGGGAATACACGATTACCTTAATGTCATCCAAAACAAATTCTTCAGTTGTCATTTTCATTGACTTCGTTGGCTCTGTTATCAGCAAAGTATCCTGAATACCATTAGCAGTTGAAGTGCTTGGCAACGATTCGTCAGTTGTTACAGGATAAAATGTTTCCACGGTTTCCAAAAGTCTTGTTGGCATCGTCTTACGACGGCCAGACATCCTGCAACAAAATTTTCAGAATAGAAAATGAGACTTTTTGTTTTTTTGAGGCGAAATCCTCGCGTTTAGGAAATTGAGACTATCTTGTTGTCAGACACATACTGTATGACAGAAACGTTTTTATCAATATTCATACAAATTTGATAATGACAAGAAAGTAGCTCTACCAAGTTATGTAATATTACAATATCGAAACTTGAACTTAAAAATTTTAATTCATTTTATAATTTAGCTGCCAGTTAATAACTTATAGCGATTCGCAATACCGAAAATATTAATGTCTATCGGATGTTGTGGAAAAGAAAGTTCGAAAAGACCTGGCATAATGAACATATCGAGATGGAAGAGATAGCAGCATGGCGTCTGGCAATGACGGAGCTAAGATCGAACAATGTATAAATCATTTTTTTTCTATAATTTTTGCAGAAAAAAAATTCGTTTCAAAGGAAGAAGTGATGATTATAAAGAAATTCGTCAACACAATTCCTACTGTGCTATAAATCCGTGAATAACTGTAACTTTCACCCGATAAAAAAACTAAAAACAGAATAGTGATATCTTGCGACGGAAAAGGTGCTATTTTTGAACAAGATCACAAATGGCTTACAAAAAAGAATCAAAATGTCGATAGAAAAATGGCAATCGTAAAAGGACGATTTATAAAAAAACAACAAAGAAAAGCATAAATAGGAAAGAAACATAGTGGTAGATGGATAGAAATAATGAAAGCTTTATTTAGAAAATAATAAAACTTTACAGTACAATCAAGTTCACAGCTAATATTGGCTTGCTTACCAATCTGACAAAAAATTTCAAATGAGAACATAATTAGATTTTTAGAATAAGAAAAACAACTGATAAGCGGTAAATGAACAGTAACAGAATTGAAAACTTTCTTCAAGAAAAACAAGTTAAATTAATAAAGTAAAACTGCACATGGTTGAAGATGTGACACGGATAGAATTGAACAATGAAAAAGCATTAGGCTAATAGCAATTGAGCACTTGTTACCGGATGTTGCAGTGACACGCGATGAATTCATCTAAAAAGATACCGGAGATGCCACCGCACACCTGCATAAGCAGTTATTCATTTTACTTATAACTTCATTAGATATTCCTCTTTCGAATAAGATGTATTATCATTACTGCTTATTTCATGTGTATTACATGATTTCGAATCATGATCTCAAAAGTACATATATGGATGTTTATAGCATCTACCAGTTTACGTCTTTACTGGAAATTACCTCTTTACCTTCTCTCTCCCCTCACTTTTATCTTTTCGTTCTAACTGCACAATCAACAGCTTTGATATCACGCGATAATTTTAATGAATAAATCATTTATGGCAACTACTGACCGATAAATTTAAGTCAATTTCTATGATTTATATTTGTGTGAAAAAACCAATAACAAATTCTAATTTTCGAATGCTTCCTTAACTGTTCGATTGATTACCACGTGAGCTACTACTGAAGAACGAAAACTAGACAGTGAAAACGAAACGAAAAGATTTGATTTTATACTGCAAACAAAAAAATTCAATTTTCACGATAAAACAACAAACAACCAACCTTTTTCAAATTGGAATAATTTAAAACTTCAAAATATAAATGTACCTGCAAAAATAAACTCTTACATATTCTGTAAAAGAACCAAGTTGAAGTGTAACGCAAATAGAGAACTTTGCGGTGAAGACTGAAGAAAAATAAAACTTGTAGTGCATTTCGAACATAAAAAAACAAGCCATCGATTCGAAACAACAATATGGATTTGGAGTTACCATAAAAAGAAATTTAAATATCGATAAGACATGTAACAATTTATTATACAGATTTTTAAAGTTAATTAATGAAATGCTATAGCCAGGGATGACAGTGAAAAGTTTTCTTCGTCAGGAAAATCTCTCTCAGTTCCCTATACTTTTAGCATAAAACAATAAAAGAAAAGTACGATGAACTTAGCCAAGGACAATTTGAGTACTTTTTGTAATTAATATAAGATGACCGTCTATATATAGATAGCAATGACCTCGAGAAGTTTGATATGGTCAAGAATATTGAACTGAAAAGTGTACTTCTCTCTGAAAAAGAAAGACAAGCCATAGTTGTCTTTTTCAGATCGAGACAGAGAAAAATTCGATGCATCAGGCTACAACCAATTTTTTTGAGATTCATAAAACTTTGAAATATATAAAAGTATGTTTCCGCAGTTATTGATACTGCTCAGAATGCTAAAAGCTGTCATTAATTTAAGGTCAGATCGCATTCTGACCATTACACAAAGTAAAATGATCAATGCACCAGAAAACATAATATTTCTTGTTTTCCGTTGCATAATATTATGAGCATCGGAATCCCTAGCTAATCCCTACCATCGGAATCCCTAGCTGAACAGTCTTCTACACCAAACATTTGATCGAAAAACTTGATGGACAAACGGATTAATGAGAAATCATAAGAAAGCTTAATCATTGCTGTTTACTTCAACTAACTAGAAGTGAAATTATCATATATATCAAAAAAATACCGAAAATCAAATAAATTCAGGGATGGGAAATTTGAATAATTCAATGTCATTTTATTATGGCTCAGGTGATGTTTACATGAAAGCAAACATTATTTTTTGGTACCACAATGAACAAAATTCTCATCCTATCTTGTACTTTTGCAAAAAGCCTAAATTACAGAAAGCTAAAAATAAAACAAAACAAAACTGGGCAAGTCCCCATTTAAATGGTCCTCCTGTTCTTAATGAGCACAACGTTGAGCGTATCATCGATACACAAATGCTCTGTATTTGCATCACTGTATCAAAATTGTCTTTATATTGGGAAGGAATGAGAAAGCTGAATAGAATAAAGACAGTGTTGTCCATTGTCGTGCTAATCACTCTCACCATTTTCATGAAAAACTCTCTTGCTGCCATTGCTATCAGTGCTTAGACATGGAAATTTATTCTGTTTTCTATTCTTATTTTATTCAAATTATACCAAAATATATTTTATTTTGCTCGTCTAAATTATGCCTTAAAACTATAAAAGAATTTTCCGCTTCTACTAAAGACTATTTACAACAAATAATGAATATTATTTTGCAATGAAAAATTGAACTTTTTTCTGTATTGCAAAAAATTAGTTCGATCCATTCTTGCATTGGTTTCATGAAGTTATTTTTTTGGGCCTAACAAATCCCAGCATAAGACAGTAGTTGGATACAATGACGAAGTTAATGTAACATAATATGTCTCGTGCTGAAGTACGGTAAAATTTATAACAGGTCATCAACATGATCAAATTACGCTACATATTGATTAGCTAAAACAAGGTTATCGAGCGCAAACTTTTTTTCAAGATGCATATACTCAGTGCACTGATAATACTTCAAATCAGAAAACCTTTTACGTAAACCTTAATTAATTTGTTTATTTACCTAAATTTATTTATTTTTGCTTAATTAATTTGTTCATTCATCTATTCCTCCCTTGTTGTTTGCCAACTTAACTGAACTTGTCTATTTATTTAATCTGACAATTTTTATTTTTTTCTAAATAAGGATCATAGTATCGGAATCATATGCTTTGAAATATATGATAATAATAATTAAAGCTAATTTACTCTTATGAATTCTCATTGAATCACCTAAGATCACAGTATCACAACCGCAAGTTTCAAAATCGCCAATCTCTTAAGAGAATGGCATACCAAAAAAATAAATGGATAATCCAGATACGCTCAACACCTGGCATCACTAAAATCTTGTTTCACATTTATCTAGATGCCAAATTTATAATTTTCCTTTCATCCAAATAAGAAATTTTGATTCTTTCTTATTCCTACAATAAGTTCAATTATCAAATCTTTGAGTTTTTGATTAAAATGAGACAAAAAGTTGAAAAAATAAACAACCTAAAAGTGATTGAATCGTAACTATTTCATCGAATTATATGCAACCGGAAAAAAGAATTGATAATATGATAGAAAAAAAAATTTCATGAAAGAACGGATTCACTGTTCAATGGTGATATGAGAACAATCTTAAGTTTCCATACTCTCAGCTACAGGCGTGATGGTATTTGTCTCATTGGTAAACATTTCTAAAGTTTTGTTTTTTAGACATTAATCAATATTTTTTCAAATATTTTTCTTGTTATTTTAACAAATTTAACATTCTATACAAAATAAACATATACAAGAAAATTGAAATGTCCATACTTTAATGATTCAACGAAAGCCAACAACTAAGCACTTCATGTACTTGTCAACTTCAATGCTTCAAATGCTTCAAAAGGGATAACACGCAGAAAGCAACTTGAATAAATCTTATACGTTCTTGAATATTGAAATAATTCTCTTAGTTTTCAGCGGTACAACTATACAAAATAAGACCTGAAATATTAAAATGTGAAAGATTATGCGTATATATGTATATGTTTGTATTTATGTATGTGTGTATGTGTGTGTGTATGTGTGTGTGTATGTGTGTGTGTATGTGTGTGTGTATGTGTGTATGTGTGTGTGTGTGTATGTGTGTGTGTGTATGTGTGTGTGTTTGAACGTGTGTGTTTGTGTGGGCGATTGAGAATTGGTGGGAGAAGTGGGGGAACAAATAGTGTATTCATTGTTTTGGTTGCCTCTTGGATGAATGGCCGATTAAACGAGGTTTGTTATAAGGGGTAAAGGAAGAACAACAATGCTTAGTTTATGTGTACCTTTTGGAAGAGGGGGCATTGCAAAATTCAGATGTTTAAAAGCGCGCTTGGGTGAATAGATGATAAGACACGATAGCATCCCTAATTTTTGCTAATTAATTTAATGACTTCCGGATAGGTTTTCAAAACATCTCCATTTTATAAATTACTACACTACTGCTTACTGTACTGCTTCGTCCAGCCAAAAAAAAAAAAAAAAACAATTACCCTCAAAGTACTTTGTAATATTAATAGTTCCAGAAATAACTTCGATACATTTCAAAGATTTTACAAATTTCAAAAATTAATATAGTCTGATAGAGACGAATTATTTTCACTATATACGGCATTTTATTCCATAACCATTCTCTCGTTAATTCTTAATAACTTCACAATGAATGTATCAGAAATGTTTCAGATAAAGTGAATAGATATGCATTACATACAGTACGAAGGTTTAAATTAGTACATGATGTTTTTTTAAGGAGACAGGTATCTTCAAGATCATTTGATTCCGATAGTCTAAGACTGTGTTATTAACATCAGATAGTCTAACTTTCCTCCCTTTTTTGCGAGAAAATGCATCTAATTCCTCCTAACTTTTCAAATCATTCGGCAATCAGTGATATCAATTCAAGCAATACCGTATATCAAACCGGAAGTGTTGACAGATCATATCTTTAAACGTACAAAAGCATTGTATTTTAGCTATATAATGAAGTTTTTTGTTTCTGCTTCTATGCGATAAGAAAGATGTTAACTGGGAAACAGGAAAACGAAGAATGCTCTTTTGCATTGATGACGGTCGCATCACTTTCAGGCGCCAAGCATTTTGCAATAAAAAACATTGTTGTATAGGCGTCATGAGTCTTTCCAAAACAGTCGTATAAAGAGAATTAGAAATAGAAACTAGAATAGAACCTGGTCGACCAGTAAACTATATTTATATATAGAAATGTTTAAAAAATATTTACGTATGCAATGCGTGTTTAAAACTTTTGGGCAATAATTTTGATTCAGAAAACTCCAAAAATGTTAGAGTTCAGGAATTCTGAAGGCAATTTGATTGCCTTAAATCCATAGCATTCCGACACAGCGACTGGGTCAGTCATCTGCAAGCTTCTGATTTTTGTTTAACCGGTCTATCAACTGTAACAGGGAACCGACTCATTCTGGAGAAACTTTCTCGATTTTGTTTCTTCTCTTAAAGAATTTTAAAATTGGCGATGTCTGTCCTCAGCTATTTGTCCCATAATAACTTCACGGAATTTAGCAGTAAACAGCACCGGCAACAAGAAATGTCGTGGCAAGGTACGGCACAAAGAAATAAGCATCAGATAGGAATTAGTGCGGTAATTTAACTTTCAACTTCCGCGCAGTTCTGAGAAAAACACAACATAATTTCGAATTCTTGAAACGGAAGACAGTCTATAATGAAGTGTGAGAAATATTTCTGATGGTCGAATTAAAATATAGCCAAAATGTGAAAAAGATTTCTGATCGAATTTAGTGGTGGGAGAAGTTTTTCGAGGCACAAAGTCGTGAAATATAGTGCTTAACATAAATTCTTTTTTAAAAGAGGTGAAATAATTGAAGTGCCGAAGATAATTTTATTCAGCTTTTCGATTAGATCTGAAATTAGCGTTTCTGGATCTTTTGGAAAAAGGTTTAAAGAAAAAGAAGAAAATGGGTTAAAAAAGGGTGGTGTAAGTATGTTAGCGGCGGAAGGTGAGGTGCTTGTTGCGCTTGCTGATGTGAATGTATGTGTTCGTATGTATGTGTGTGGATGTCGGAGAGTTTGTTTGGCTTTAGCCAATAATAAAAATTTGTATGGTGGGCATATATGGCCGATCGAGGCCAGTTTGTGAATCTTGTCGCACTCGATCAGCCGTGCCTTGTCTTGAGTCTTAAGACAATTCCCAATAAAATTCCATTAAGCGGCGTTCATTTATTCGCAGGAGTAGGACCTTTTCTATTTGCTTGGGCCCGTAAACTACAAGCGGAGAAGGAATAAGGGAAAAAGAGGGAAAGAGATGGGATATGTCCCTGCCATAACTATTCCACAGTGCCAATAGTTGTTGTACGGACGTCACGCTGATTTCCTCAACTATTAATCGAATTTACCGCGAGTTGAAATTTATCAAGAAATCACGTAGTGTGGCAGAAGTATCGCTAACGGCGGTGTATCTCGCTGAACATTGCTAGCTCAAAAACATTGGCATATATGTTTGACGCAAAACATTATTCTGTATTGGAATTTGACATGCTGATCCCTCAATAAAGTCGAATATTTTGAGGAATTTAAAATTTGGTGAGACTTGGAACTGTGATTGTAGCATAAAGTTCAGGTAGTTTTCCAAATCAGTTGCAAAAAAAAAAAAAAAAAAAAAAAAAAAAACATTCCTTTAGCTAAATATGTTGAAAGAGAGAGAGCGGTAGACGCAAAAACTAACAAGGCAAAAAAAATTTGAGATGTGCGATAGAAATCATACACACACAACCTGATGACGCTTTTCCTTAATTCAACATTATTCAAAAAAGATGGAGTTGAAGCAGACATTCCATTCTTTCACCTTCATCGATTTATGCCATTGAATGCATGAAAGGATGGGCTGATGAAAACTTCATCATTTAGAAAAAATAAACTTCTTTGAGAATCAAACTTCATTTGAAAAGAACGGCGGCGGCAGTCCTCTCTGATGATCAACACACAATGTGTAAAAGAAATGTATAATGTAATTTTTACAATACAACAAACAATTCGATCCATATTTTTAGATTTTTTTTTTTGAACTGAAGATGACAATCTTCAAAGATTAGAATAAGGTGTTCGAATAGAAAACAACTCTCTCAAAAATCATCTTTCTTTTTAGAAAAAAATCAAATTTTTTTGACATTTTCCTTTTGGAGGATCAACAGTTATGAAATTGTTTGATTAACTCATATTTGGAAGCTAATTTTTAAATATTTAAGAGTAGTACAAATGAGACACAAAAATTTCAAGTATGCAATACAAGAAAGGAAAAGGTACGGATATATGGATAGGTGCGCTGAGGGATTGATAAGCATAGTTACATATAACATAGTAATTGCCTCTAGTACCTTCCAAGTGAATAATTAGGGAGACTATAAAAATTCAATTATAAAAATCATTGTGTATGATACTAAAGCGCTGCATGGTGGTTATTTCTATATGTATGATTGGAGAACATAAAGAAATATAACTGCACAATGGAATTGGTGTAATGTTTAGCTAATTGAAGTGCATCACCATTATCAAATAAGTCACCAGTTCGTTCATTATCTTTAGATAGAACGTGGTCATCTCTGTTACGTTACTATTTATTATTATTATTATTATTATTACTGTTACTTCTATTATTATTACTTTATTATTATAGATATCATCAATACAGCAGTTCTTTCTTTGTCCCACTCTGAACGATCAAACTTTCACAAATCAAAGAGCGTTGACTATTTTGATACAATACTGCAATCGGTAAACCATGAATGACTACCACTTATTAACTGAAATAATGCATCACTAAAGCTACTAGTAATTTTGCCACCATTTGAAGGCTGAGAATAAGAAAACTTTCTTCCCTCTCTTATAAAAAGCTAATATTATGCATTGCTTACAACTACATACTGAAACCAGCTCATCAAAAAGCGCACTTCGAAACAAATTAAATCTATCGTGATGAATGTATGCCGCACGAACTATCGAACTTATAACCTCAGCTTGAAACTCTGGAAATTTAAACATCATTTCTATATATATATATATAAACTAATGCGGACATGGACGAATCAAGTATAATGACGGATATGCCCAAACACAGACAAACCATTAACAATTAGCATAATTGTTATGCTTAACAAGAAAATAAAACAGAGTATCGCAGTCTCGAACAATGTATTATGGATAAGCTGAGGTAATTCCACCATTCAACACTTCCCTTTTTATAAAAGCTGTTTCTCTCTACCCAACCTCTTGCCTTCTTATATTTAACCGTTTCTACTTTTGAAATTAGGATGCAGTTTTGGATTCCTATCGTGAGTCCAAGCTTAACATCCATACCAAACCCAAGGCTTGTTTATCCGTACCACTCATCCTTGATTTGGAATTTATCAATAAATTAATAATCGCTGCCTGGAAACGGGCTAGGGACATCCAACCCGTCAAAGAATGTGGCTGAAATGAGTCAATTTCTCTATAAGACAGGTACTGAAAACTTTAATATGATTATAGGCTATGTTCATTTCTGCCACAGTGTCGCTCAGTTGGAAAATTCTGCAACTGGTGTGTTACAAATGAATAATTCAAAATATGAACAGTAAAAATCAAAGCATTGATTACTGATTCTTTGCATAACTTATTCCGAAGGGAACAGTAGATGAATATCAAAAAGGATTTCTTCATTTTCAATCAATAAACACCCGTAATTAATTTAATCAATAAACACCCGTAATAATTAGTTAACTATAGTTACGTAATTAGTAAACTGTAATTAATTACAACAGTAAATCAATGAAATCATTTTCAGTACCGCGCTATATGGCTTAATGCTTACAAAAAAGAGTAGCAAAAACTTTTTTGATGAAACTGATGCTAAAGTTGCAAAAAAATGAAGAGTCTGACAGTGATCTTAACATAATCGCAATCACCAGTGCAGCACGCTTAAAATTTAAAAACCGTTTTAAAAAGTCCAACGCTTGCTGCGAATTTCCAATCAAAGATTTCTTTGATAATTTTACATCTCATGGATATTTCAAAAAAAAAAAAGAAATCAAAATTTAGACAATTTTACAAAACTTTTTCTTCCTCTTTTCTCTAAAAAATGTCTGAGAAAAAAAATTTCCTCAGATGAAAACACTGTGTAAAGCGTCGCTCACAGTATAAAAACAAACTAGCAAAAAACAAAATAAATGGAATTGAAAAGATAGAAATTCCGTGGTATGTTGGGAAACAACTGCTTTTGTTGGAGGACAACTAAACAGGTATTTTTCATATGATGATTCCTGTTTGTTCCAATAGAAATGCTTCTTATATATTTCTACCCTCAACAACTAACCTTTTTCTATATATCGGAATTTTATTTTTTCTAGTATATCATTATTCTGATATATCAATTATGGGGGTGAAAATTCTCAGCAATAATTATAAGACAACAGTAAATGTTCAGCAAAATGTTCCCAGGCTTTAAATAAAGTTTTGAACAATCCCATTAATGTATTTTAGTGACAGCAACCTTCATGAAGGAATCCGGGATAAGTTATAATGGGAATTTTTTTTATCTACGAACCAAATCGATGATCGCTATTCGTGAAAATTTTCATTTTAATGAAAAAAAGTGAGTTTGAACAAAAGAAAAGAAGAAAGTCAAGTGTGATATAAGGTGTATAACTTACAAACGAATAGAAACAAAGGAAGGATGCAGAAAGAACTAAATTGGTTTATTGAGTCGATTGAAGGTAGCAATAAAACAAGAAAACTGCAGAAAATTATAAAACAAAATTGGTTATATTCACGGACTTACTCTTACTTGTTTGTATATAGTAAAATTATGTTGGGAAATCATAAATAAACCCCATAAATATAAATTAATAAATAATTATATATCTATTTATGCAGAAAAAATTTTAAAAAATGATGTTAAATAAAAATTGAAAATGATGGCTTTATTAAGGAAATGAAACTTTGAAGATAAGAACTAATCTTGACTTGCAATCTTTAAGAAAATAGCAGTTTCCATACTCTCAAAGATCGCACAGGTTTTTATGGTCTCTTGGTTTTTTCGATTCAGTTGTTAACGCGACACACTTTTTGTAATAAGGAATTATGGCCTTGTTTAAGTAATTATGTATTCTAATCCAAGAAGGCTAGAAACCTGAGACTTCTGAAACGGGTAGTCTGCAAATATTTTCTTCAACCCTGTGTTGTCTACGCGTTTTTGAGCAAGGATTTTTTGATTGCTTGATAGCTCCATGACTTTTTTGTTAGGCCATTTACTATTTGGCCACTCCATTCATCAATCTAGCAACATAAACACTGAGTTACGTAACGAAGGTAGGTAACATGAACGTTGAGTTATTTTTAAATATTAGACACATTTGCTGTTTTCTCTTTGTACCAACACTTAACAGACGACGAAATTTTCACCCAACTAATCGAAATTTCATACGCATGAACTTAAATTATTAGTAGAGTTTGCAAATCACTGGAACTGGATAATTTGAAGAAAAGAAAGTTGCTTCGTACTGCTAAATTCAACATTACTTAAAGCCATGCCGAATAAAAATGTGATCAGTTTTTTTTAGTGTGTAAAGAGAGGTTTCTAAGGAGTAACTTTTCAAGGAGTTAAAGGAGTTACTTAATAAGAATCGGAAGAAGTCATTATTTATATGATCATTTATGGAGTACAGAAGATAATACAAAAAATTTAACCATTTCTTTCGGGAACTTTTGATTGGAAACCAGCTATTACTCCTGAAAAATTGTAAATGGAAATTAATCCCAGTACCACTAATAATATGATCAATACCGATAAGGGTCGGATTTTCACCTTTGTTAAAAAAATTACAAACCAGAAAGGGAACGATCAGGCATGTACCCAACAAAACAGCAGAGAAATCGAAAATATATGATTTCTCTGGAAAACTGTTACCAGAAATTCGCCATTTTTCATAGTGAGTGAAGTGTATGTTGTTGAATTCCCAGACTTCAGCTTGTGAATCTCAAATTTCGTTAATTATTTAAACTAATAAAAATACTGCCCTTACTTATTTGAAATGAGTGGACTACAGGGACTGAAAAAGCACACTACCTGTAAATCAAAAAAAAGTTATTTCGGACTTTTTAAGATCTCGAACTATCTGCTGGGAAAAAAGTTTTCTAGTTTTCTTTTTTAGGTTTTTCAGAACAGGAATAGAATTGATTGTTAGTATGTCAAAGGTTATTTACAATATGTAATGAAACTTCATATTTTCGCTTTCTCTGTATAAAAATTGAAAATTTTATCATCGGCTGATAAGCGCAGATGTTAGAAGTACGAAAGCTTTATAAAATGTCTGCACAGAATAATACAAGTTCGTGCCATGTATGTACATGTGGTGCACAACTGACTTTCTCATTAAACATTTTGTAAGGTCGCCATCGTTTACTTCATCTTCCTTCTCCAATTTTAATCTTTTCTGGAATTTCAAAATATTTCAAAAAAAAAAAAAAAAAAAAAAAAAAAAGTGATACCATAAACTGCCTTGTCAGCAATTTTAAATTATATTTGGAAAAACAAATGTTGACAATTTTATTTCGAGCTCGTTTGGTTAAAGATGGATACGTATGTATAACAGCATAGTGCATCATTTTAATCATTTCTTGAATTAACTTATGTTCTTGCATTTCTATTCCCAAGAATTGCGTTCTATATTTTCATATCCCGCAATTTGCTGATATGCAAAGAAATAGTAAAATGAGTGGACTGAAAACAGATGACCGTGTAATAAAGGTGAAAAGAAGGAAAAAAGAAAGTCAAAAGTATAAGAACAGAGAGAATGGAATGTTAGAGGATAGTAGAAGAAGAGTGAATGTTACTTGAAGGGACGAAAACAAAACGAAAAAAAGTAGACGCAAATAGTTCTGATTAAAGTGCAGATTTTTTACTGCACAAAAAAGGAACAGCGGAGGAGGAGTATTTAATCAATTATTAAAGACATATAAAGGCAGAGTAGGGCGGTGTTTCCTGATAAAAGTGAAAAAAAAAAAAAATGACTGAGAAAGTAAAGCTATGAAGTTTAGCATGCAATGGCGATCTTTATACTATTTCCAAATTAACCATTGGCCGTTCAAGATTGGCTAGAATAGAGACTTATCAGCAAGTTATGCAGAACTGGATAAGACAAAGACATTCTCAAATGGCCAATGCTTGCCGCTAGTTTTTTTCTCTTCAATTTTCATGAATTTGATTCGGAAGTGATTTGCAAAGACCTGAAGAGTTCCAACTAATACGTTGACACATACATGTATAGCATACATATATACACGCACAAAATTCACATTTCTCATTGCAACACATAATAAATTCCATTAAATGCTTTACATCTCCTACTCATAAGCACTTGGAGTGCTTCAAGGAAACGTATGTGTCGGTCTGCTTCAGTGTATCAGGCTGCAAAGGCCATCAAAGGGATGAATGTTATTCGCTAAGCAGAACTGGTGCTGTGGAATAAACTAAACGTTTGGTTTAAGTGCCAACCTTTGCCATTCATCCCTTTGATCACCTTTGGTCACTCGACTTTATCCATACCTTAACACAAAAGTGCCTCTCTTTCAGTCCAAGAATACATTCCGGTATATTCAGATTCTGTCTTCAATTCTACTCTTTCTTTTCCCAACAATCATTATCTGAAAACATATTTTATTATCTTGTGAACGGGCAAAGTAGATTCGAGAAAGTCAAATTAGCTTAACTGGACTAAAACATTTCATATATTTAAGGGCAGAAAGCACCCTTCATCCTAAATTGTTCATTGCTATCTGAACCTTTCTGAAACCAATCTACTAAAGATTCTGAACTTTTTAGGTAAGGTGTACTTGTAAAGATGTTTTAAAATATCTACTATAGAGACATCTAATAGAAAAATTTGGTTATGAATCAGTGAAAACAGATCTTTTGTTACTCTGAATCAATTAATTGAACTAATTTTTCTTTTAAAACATTCCATTGCTTTAAAAAAGGCAATTTTTGACTTGCTTAGCTTTCAGATGATCAAACTAGCTATAGCATAAAAAGATTTCTACAACGCGCGCTCAATTATTTTACTTTCGTTGAATTATTTTCAATAAGTTTAGAAGATTTCAAAGAGATGAAAATGATATTGTACAATAGAGATATAAGATTGTTTTGACTGAATCAGTCGTCATTATTACAACATTGAGGAAAGCGCCCAAAAACAAGTACAAAAGCATCTCTTCGTAGAGCTTCAATAGCTTCCGACTTCCCGGGATCAAAGTTTATTCTAATTGTTCAATTTATTAGCACTAAATCATTGAGACCGAAGGTCGATACGGTTGAAACTTGGCATAAATTTGATATTACATTAATGAATTATTTCGATGTAGAAGATAGGCGGGACATAGGTACGGAGAATTCAATGAGAAAGGATGGGGAGTAGGTAAATTGGTCCGATAATTAAACAACGACACAGCAAATAGCAGCGGGTAGAAGTAATAAATTAGAATTTTGGGGAAAGCGAATGGTAAGAAGTGCGCTAAGAAGCGAGGACCTTGACCCATGTCCACTATCACTCAGTATCAATCGTACTGTGTTTACCCTACTCCCATCAAGCTGTCCTACTCATTGCAGCCACCGCCAAAACAATCTAGCCTCTTCTCTTTCCTCCTCCTCTGTCGCGCCATTGTATTGTTATCGGTCGTCAATCAAAACAGCTATTAACTTTTCCCGTCGTTTTACTTCTAATTCCGTAACCTTTGCTGATAAGCCATCATTAACGAAAGCAACGACGTCACTATGCACCTATATTTCACTGTAAAACGCCCTCTGACCTCGATTATTCATCTTCCTACAATGCAATTCCTTTACTTGTCCCTTCCTTTCTTCATACCTTATCGTACTTATTTCACTCTTTCATTAATGATAGTTCAAATGAAATATGGGCAGATGGCATCCTTCATCTTACACTGCAATATGCAAACTTGTACATTACCTTCATTATTTGTCACAAAACATGAGAATAAAGGAGAATAAATGAAGACAAATGAGAATATAAATTTCAAAATTTGATGGTAACAAAATTTTAAAAGATTTTTAGAAAAAAAGCAAATTAAACGACATCGTTACAGTAACTGTTACAAGGATACAGACTTTATTTATCAGCAAATGTGTTAATTAAGGAATAGAAATAAGCAACGAAAATAAAATAGGAAAAAAGTATCCTAAGCTCTAGCAAGGAATGCACCTGATAACTTCTCGTTCTTTAACATTGAACCTTAAATGATGCCTCTTGATTATTGATTAATATCGTCAAATGACTAAATACATTCTGTATCGTCTGATGGAAATGAAGATTACGACAGGTTATTACCATAGGTTATCTTGAAACAAAAAGGAATCTGTAAAGTTCAAAATGAAACAGTGGCTAAAAAGATTCTACATGGTTTGAAAAGAGCACCAGATGACTTGGATGAAAAAAAGAAGTAACAAGATGCGGGATCTGGGAAAACACCGGGAAGGATGGAAGGAGAAGGAAGAAGACAATATCCAAAAAAATCAAGGAAAACGGAAAGCATCAGATTCCTGTAACTACTCGAAGAATTTTGCATAAAAATACTTTCAGAAGAAAGTTGTCTAGAAAAAGCTACCCATGTTATAACACACCTTCTCCAACATAATTGCAAACAGTATCATTTTGTAATATCTGATTATTTAAGAATATTTTAATACTTGTCTATCAACTTTTTTCTGGATGATATTTTGAATTCTAGTAACACGTTTCGAAATTGCAGTGGTGACCATGATTAATTTGTACGATAACCTGAAGGGCAAGGCTTGGTTTCACTCGTTCTTAATGAGAAGATGGAGAATGGAGAAACAAATGAGTTGAGATGAAAGGTATCGGGAAGATAAAATGAAAATAGCGTAGATTGTACTTCTACAGGATTTTAGCTACCTGCAAAACTTGTTTGCTTACAGAAATTAGCTTACGCTATTTTATTGCTATGCATTTACAGCTTTTCTCTTCGTTTTTTCTTCAAAAAAACTTTTTAAATAACTTCAGGAAAATCCAGTTATCTATTTTAATTTTCAAACTCATATCTTGTATTTACTTCTCATTCACGTTCATTTCAATTACATCAAAAGGACGAAGGAAAAGTAAATTGCATCTGTTCTGTTCCGATTCTTATTTTTGTTCCATTTCATTCTAATTTCTTGCTCCTCTACACAAATATCCATTTTCAGCAATACAAAAACTATGGCACTGCCCGGATCGCCACCATCTGTCGAACAAATAATGGTTCTGTCTCTTTAAAAAATGTAGTTTGTTGCAAATTCACCATGTTTTTCAAGTTTGAATTACACACCTGGGCCACTGTTAATCCCTAAGTTGATTAATGTTTGCCGCAATTTAAATTTCAAGATTGATCCAACCTGATACATGAAGCGAAGAGTTGACGTGATTACAAAATTGAGTTTTTACAAAAGAACAATGGAAGAAAGAAATTGAGATGCTCAAAATAATTCTTAAGTATTACTGGGAAGTACTGGAAATAAATAATTTAAAATTTGCAAAATAATCATAAATGAAAGGGGTAATAAATGAAAAGAATACGATCCGCATTAGTAGAATCAGTAATATTTGGCACTGAAGATTTGAGAAATAGTAACACTTTGTTCTTACTTCTCTTTTATATATAGAGTATAACCACAATATTTATGCTGAATTAAACGACTGTAAAAACTAGCTCTAGCCAAACTTGCAAATTAGAAGGCTAGTTAGTTAAGCAATAATTGCCTATTTTGAACTCGCTTTTGAATTTTGATTTTACCTGGATCAGGTTAATTGAGTAGTGTATCGTATCAACATTTCTTATGCTTAGAACATTATCATCGGCACTGAGTGGCAACAATAATGAGGATGCATGAGCGGCATGTAGTTTGTAGTTTAACAAAATCACTTAGAAATCAGAAACATTTACAGTGATCACTGATGTATCATTTAAGCTAATATCGATTAATTCGAATAAAAAGCAATTTATGGGAAAATTAAAGAAATGAGGGCTGATGTAACGTGACAGCTTTTTTCAGTTACAACTTCTCGTAGAAGATTTCATCATTAAATAGGTTTTGAAATTTAACCAGTAAATCAAGCTAGATCAAGCTAGACCATTACCGTTCTCCTTCGAATTAAACTGCGCAGATATATTGAGGATTCCGCCTAATCATGAGTGAAAACTTTCAGCTTTTCTGGGAAGTTTGATAAGACTAGTTCAATTATTATCGAAGGAAAGATGGTGTCAAAGGCAGACGGAATGAAAACCAAATTATCCAATTATATTGCGGTTAGCTTTATTTAGTTTTTATAATAAAATGGAAATAAAATGAAAAGGAATGGATAGGAAAAATGAAGCTAACGAATAGTAGAACTAAAGAATAATGGAATAATGGTAACATACTAATACCATGAAATCAAATCGTTTCTCCACAATTCTCCAAATTGATGTGAAACAACATATTTCAGTTTTTTAAAAGAGAGAGGAATATGGCAGCAGGAAAAAATGTAGATTAGGATAATACAGAAACAAAATAATTATTGCTTATGTAAATGATTATGAGATTCACTACCGAACTTCTCAGCGATTACTAGTTCAGCATCACATCAACAGTCATTCTGAAATGCTCATGGAGTTTGCAGAAAGTGTATTCTGAGTGACAACCCTTGATATGAATGGAAGTAGCTAATTAAGTCTCGATGACATAATTTATTCTGAGATAAATATTAGTAGATGTAACGGAAAGAAATTGGTGAAAACACAAACTTTGATGCTTCAACACTATACGCGAAACTGATACAATAGTTATCAGGATCAAAAATCCTGTCTGTTAACCCATCTCTTAAGGTTAAATCTTTGAAGAAAGAAGTTCAAAGAGTTTATACGTCCAGGCTATCTGAAAACGAAAAGCCGGGGAAAGACGTAATTAAAGACCGGTTATAATTGATTTAAATACAACACATTGACTCACTGATTTTTGTTATGATTCTGTCGCTCTCCAACTTCTCCATGCGTTACTGATGGTCTCTTCCTACCTTTGTAAAAGCAAATAGGGGAATATTTTCACCCCTAGGCGGTTAAATTATTGCTGGTTTGCACTACTGCTACTATTACTATATTGTTATTATTATTTATTGTTATTATCATTTATTTTACTTATTTATTTATTGTCATACATGTTATTACGGTGGTGATACAAATTATGCCACTTCGTTGCTACATATTATTTTCTCATCAAAACAGCCATCATTGTTCGATTCAAATCGCATTCTATGCAACGCATATACCATATCATGTAAGGTTTGATTAACGGTCCTGCGCGAAAATTCCGTGGAACCCGCCTCCCTTATCCACATCCCTTCTCCTTCCTATCCATTTTTAAGCTATTTTGTGGCCAATTAACAGATCTTTCCTAACCTCTTCAGTTCACACACTTTTTCCAACTTTTCCTGTTCCAATTATCCAGGGAAACCTGAAAATATATGCATCTGTGTATGTGTGTCATTTTCTACGCAATCGTGATGAAATGAAAGTGTCAACAATTTAATTTAAGTCTTCTAGATATTTCACTTCCATTTTAGTGTCATTCACCCAACTCTCAATTTTTGAATAGAAAATAAATTAATCAAGTGATGAAGAAATGTATAAGCAACAAGTCGATATCATCCGTTTAGCTGCAAAATCAATTACCAGTTCTGATCATTCGCTTAGTTGACAGATTTCTTCCTTCTCTTCCCATTTAGTTGATTTAACTAAGTGCTCACTTTCACCTATTTATTCCTTCATTTTCAAACAATAAATCACCTAAATTTAACATTGTAACATTTCACTTTTCGAAATCTTAGTGTATGTTAGAGATTATAACTACTTTAGGCTTATAGGAAACAAAAATTTGTTGTGAATTTTGTTTGCGTACTTATGCTGATTTTGAAGTTTATATTCAGAATTGTCTTTGACGTGCACACCATCTTGTTCTGACGTACATCACATGCAATATGTTTACATTTGATATAAAATGAAATCTTTAAAAAAAAGACGTACAAAACAGCAAATGAAAGGTTGGAAATTCTTTTGAAAGTAATAGAAAAACTGGGAGTGTGCCTGACAAGACGTATGCCCCTAAATTTGCAGAATCATTTAAGTGAAGGCTTCAAGCAGAATGGCTTTTGCATCAATTTGCATGGTGGCCAACAAGTCACTTCAACAGCCATTCTTCATCTTGCGTTTGTTGCAGTGGGTGTCAAAGTATAATAGGGTAAAATTGATATCAATTTTGAGTACATATCAGTCCACTGATTCCTTTTTCAGATGGATTGTGCTAAAGTACTTGCAATATGCATTCACATCCATCTCTGCCGCATCTTAAGCATAACACATACAAAACAAGTTTAAATGCACTTGCCCTAAAATTATTAGCTTAGATTTTTAAAACGCTTGATTTTTCTCGCTCAGTGCTAAATGAGATATATCTATCTATCTATATATATATATGCATGGTAGTGTCCACTATGAAAATTTAAAATCATATGTTTCAATGAAATTTGAATTAATTAGTACATCCATCTGTGCAAAAAATAAGGGAACATGTTGAAAATAAGCGAAATAATGAGGAGATAAAATGGACCGTGAAAATGACTCAAAAGCATAATTTCACGAAAAAAATACTGTGATTAAAAATTTAATTCCAGAAAAATGAATCTAAGTGCCTTTTGTATGAAAGAAGCTAAAAATGGTCAAGCAATCTTTGCAGTCTAGTCAATGCTGGATTAAGGAAGACAATGTAGCACTGCGAATCAGAAGCTTTTCAAGAACTCAGTTTTACGTAAAATATGAAAAGCTCCGAAAACATACTGCATTAAAATATCCGGACTATCTTGATGATGCTGGTTTCTAACTTATTTGTGTGATGAAGATTTTATAAAAATGAGAAGAAGCGACAAGACAAGGACAAGCCAACGACAAAAAGATTGAAAAACTGAGAAATAGGAACAGGACTCGAAAAATAAAAATGAGAAGAAGTGGTGTTTATGAACAAACGTGAAAATATTTTAGATTACGGCCATTCCAACATTAAAGATTGAAAAATAATGTAGTAGAGAGAATGAAAAGAAGCGAATTACCATTAACTGTTATATGATCAGAAAATTGAAATTTGAGATCCAAATTCTAAAATTTTAGGACCTGCTAGCAACTGACGAAGCAAGAGTACACGAAGTACAAAGGGTATCAATTGGATGTAGTTGAAAAAGAATTTGTCTGAGAAGGTTTGGATATGATATGTCGACAGGTTAGTCGGTTTCTTGATACAAGCCACAACAATACTTAAGAGTTATTTCTGATTTAAAGGGTGCGAAAGAACTGCAGAGACCTTGGGAGAGAGTGAATGCGGAGGGCTTCGAGGACCCTGAGAAAATGGATGAAACAACCTACGGTGAAAGTGCGCAGGAGAGAGGGGTTGAAAGATTTTCATTGGTTTTATTAGTCCGGTCCGCCTGAGGGCATATGCTCCCTGAACCTTCCCTATCACTCAGTAAGCATTATTTCTAGCTTCTCCAAAATTTGCCACTACAGGTGAGATAGCAATATCACTGATCAAAACAACAACGTCCTCAAAATGATGGTCGCTTACGGGTGTTGATATTATGCTTCAGCGACTTTTACCCAAATATCTCATTGTATTTCAGCAAAAGCTTCTTCTGGTTTCTTTTGTCAAACCTTGATTTCCGCGACGCCCCTTCTGAATGATGAAGTGGAAGATAAAATGGAGAAAGGGATGTTGGGAAAGACGAAGGCAAGCATTTGGTGAATTCGTGTTTTTTCACTTTCCCAAAAAACAAATTGTTTCAGGAGGAAAACAACACTTCAGAATGATGCATTTTGTTAAAGTGATCTGTTTTGTCCCGCAGTTGGCGAGAAATGTTGCATTTCGGTGACCGCTGTCTTTTTTCCATCTTTATTCCTGCTTCTCTTGTTCCACTTCCCCCACTTCGTGGTTTTCTTCATAAGCGCAAAAGTAAGGAGAAAGAACATTTTTGTAACAACACGAAGAAAGGGTGTTCAAAAAATGATTTTGAATCGTTTCTTTTTTTTTCGTTTTGCTTTTTGAACAAAGAAAAAATTAAAGTTCAAAACTCTGGTGTATTTCTCTGCTGCAATTCCTATTTCTATGAGAACCAAGATATAGAACTAACCCTTAATTAAGGTCAAGTAATTTTTCTGTCTTTTTAATAATAATGGTATTTAAAAAAGCCTCTCCAACATGAGAAAACAAGAAAACAATACAAAAAAAAAGAAATTTCAAAAACGTTTTGAAAATGACATAATTTTTGCAAATATGACATAATTTTTGCGGAATTACGAAAAAAGATGGAAATTTTTCAATATTAAATACTGAAACAATACGATTTTCAGAAATCATCTGCTGCTCACAACATCTCCTCACAGCAACCAAGCATTTTTGTGAAAGCTTGAAGTAGTCAAAAAAAGAGAGAGATGATGATGAAGCTTTTTCATTTTTAAATGTCCAACTATACAGTTCACTTTGAAATCAACATTGTATAATGTTTCATTTTTTTCAGATGAAAGCAAATCATAAAAATCAACAATAATTAGTTAATCGTGCTAAGTCCGCAAGAAAATCCTGAAAATTTATAATTGATAGAAATTTCTTGCTATTTCTTCGTAGCTCTCTTTTTCTCACATTCAGTTTTTCCAGATGTGAAATCGAAGAGCCGGTATTCCGGAGACCATAGATTCATTGCTCCATAATATTTTGAATCAAATTCTTAATTTGAATTTTTTTCGTCTGTTGGCGCACATATTTCAGATTGAGCATTTTCAAGTCTTCTTGGAGGATTTGTTGTAGTTTCATAGATTGATTTCTATCCGACACTTCGAAACTTTAATTCCTTTCTCTCCTTATTTCTTTCTATTTCCACTTCTCTCGTAGTTTTCATTTGTAATACCAGCAGGAATTTGTATTACATTATGTTAAAATATAGCGCACTACTTCAATGAGAAATTTTTTTTTCAATTTCAATTCTTGTGCACAAAAAATTGCACGTGTAGTTTTAATAACAAATCATATCTTCAGCAGCTGTTCTTTTTTTTGTTATTCTTTGTCTTCAAAGTATCAGGAAAAGTTTTTCACAGGAAATTTCCTTCCAAGTATTCATATTAAGAAGTCTCAAAATTACAATATCATATACTCAACATCTACCATATTGCATTTTGCAATACCATGTTTAACTGGTTACGGCCAACTTCCCCTTCCCATTATTGTCCCTTTTCTTGACGGAGAAAGAAGGAAATTGCGATATCCCAGCATAATTCTTAAATTTCAAACGTGTACATATCTTAAAAGAAACTAAAGAAAGAGAAAAGACCCAACTTTTTGTATACTCTACTCCTAATAAAAAAAAAGAAAAATCAAAACCAGAAGAGCACGTGAATGCACCATGTTGGATAATTTTTAAATTGTAAATTAACTATATATCAGATTGATTTTATAACTCGGCTACTTGCCTGATATTTCCAATTCTGAATAAGAATGACAATTCATCATTAATCAAATAAGTGTATAGTTAACTGTCAAACAGATGTGAAAGAAATAACTGCTTGTATATTTTCAAGTAGTCAAAGAAGTTCTGGAAAAGATTTGTATATACACATAAATTTTACGGGAGCTAACCGTAATTTTTACCAAGTTTATTGAGAAAAGGAAACTTGTGCGTAATATTCAAATTGTCATTTGTCATAATAAGATACAGTGTATAAATTTTCTCAATCATTATCTGTAATAATCTACATCCTCTCTTTCCGTTTGCCACATAACTCTCATGCGTCTTTATTGCTTCCAACTTCATCATGAATTGTTTCTAAATATACAACTTTTATAAAAGATGCAGCAAATAAGACAAAGGCATGCATGCACTTGTTTAATGGTCGAATAAACTCATGCTTTTCTGTTACACAAGACAGTTTTTGAAAGGTTGTTCTCGACATTCAAACTTTAATTTAAATCTAATTTCTGCCACTGAAACTACCATTCCATTTTCGTCATTTATGTTCGCTTTAGCATGAACTGATTTTCTTCGTTTTTATGTTTTTAAAATCTTTGAAACATTTCCGCCCTTCTCTACTCTCATAATGTTCAAATTTGACAAAAATTGAAATAAATTTTTTGGAAATAAATGTTGAAACTTAATTAATTGATCGTAAAGATGCAGTCTATTTTTCGACGCTTCGTTTATGACTCAACCGAACTCAGCTATAAAAAAAAAAAAAAATAACCACTTATCTGATTTTAATGCATCAATTTTGTTAAGTTATTCCTTTGTTGTAAATTTTAATTACACTTACTTTCCATTTTATTGTTACTTCCACGGTTAAAAAATTAGTTTAACATTGCGAGAAGAAATGCTTACTAATCTTCGGGAAGCATTCAGACCATTATTACCAGTCCCTAGCATGGCTTTCCGTAAACGTTGTAGTCACTATTTGCTTCTCCATGCTTTCCTTCGCAGATTTTAATGATATGCTATAATTTGTTTTGAGTAGAGCAGAGCCGATTTCTTCTGGTCCGGAAAATTGGTGTTGATGAAAAGAAAATATTAGCATTTTGTTAACATTAAGCAACTGCTTGTGAAAAAAAAAAAAAACATTGTTAATGGGATCATTATAATCATAACATCTATTTGTTTCCTGTTACTTTCTCTTAAACGACCCTGAAATATAATTTTCATAATGCATAGTTTATTTCTTAAAATTTTTGCAAATTTCTTATCTCATCCAAGTTTTAATTCAATAATTATTCGCGTGCTAATAATTATTCACATCAATTGTTAAATATCTAGTGAATAATCATTTAATGGAATTAATCAATTGTTGCTGCGATAAAAAATTTCGTTTAATTAGCATTATAAAAATTAAAGTAAAATGTATAAAATTAAGCTTAATTGCTGTATTAGATTATAGAAATTAAAGCAATAAGAATTAAATCATTGTGTGATAAAAAATTTTTTATTTTAAAACGACTGTCTGCATTTCCTTTTTTATATTCCTTATTCAAAATTTATTTAAGTTGAATTTATTCATTTGAGACTTGTGATAATGCTGTTTACATAGTTAACGGAATTTTAATTTGTGTGAAAATTTTGGGGATTAAACAGTTGAAGACGAGATGTAATGTGGAAATCATTGGGAAGTGATAAATCTGTGGGAGGATGATGAAGAGGGAAGACATGCTATTCGACAGGATGCACAAACGCTTCCCGGGAAGATGCTTAAATATATTAGCATCAGCAGTCACATTTTAACAAACGATTCACAAATTTCATTGGCTAACGAAATGGATAATCAATAAATATTATAGGAATAGTCGATGTCCAATATCTAATGTATATTGGCCTAATATTATGTAATTCAGATGTATTGCAAGACGTTGTATTATATATCAATTTCTCCCTTTGTTAATATGATTTTTTAAATTCTGTTTTTGTTTTAATTTGAGCTTAAACTGTTCATATCTCTAGTATTTCTTGTTCAGTTTCATTTTTCCAGTATAATATTTTCATATTCTGCCTCCAATAACTTTACCATCAACCACTTCAAATACTATCCATGTGGCGTTATTTTCAGCTTTTATTTTGTTATTTTCACCTTATATTTCTCCTAAACAGGCTTATTGCTTTTCTGTTCCGACCATTATTTTCATTATTTTATTAGGAATCCCTTGAGATAGGGATAGGGTTACTTTGTCCTAAACAGTCTGTTCTACTGCTCTAGTAATTAGCTAATCAGTATTACCACTGCAAAGCTAGCATATCTAGCACTATCAAATCGTTCTTTGTAATCTCCTACCCGAGCATTATTTCCGCCCAGTTTGCATTTATTTTTCTTCTTTTCTTACCTTTTCGGCAGTTACTAACTCCCATCCTATTGCACTACTCTGTGTGCTATTAACTGCTCCATTAGGCTGAATGTTTCTTCCGTAATTATAACTTTCTGATATATTTAGCTTATTTCTCTTTAATTAACACTATCAAACATTTCCTTATTTCAGTAATGTCCAAATTTATTTTTGCCATTTTTTGCATAATTTCAGATTTTTCATATAGAACAGATAACTAACTGCTTTTGCTTTCGTTTAAACGATTTCGTATCTATAATGACATTTTTTCATTAAATAGTTTGGGAGGGGACATTTTCCCAAATTTATTTGGGAGGATCTGTTTGCGACATTCTTGGTATTTCAAAGTTCAACACCGTTGATCTTTAAATCGCTTTCAAATCTAACTACTATTATTAAAATCCGCGAAAAAATGGTAGTTTTACTGGATCTTTATGCTTTTTTATGATCTCATGTTACAAAAAAATCCATATCTTTGCAGAATTTTTCATTGTCATTTATCAAATTATAGTTCAATTTTAATCCTTCCATATACTGATCATTTCTTTTTTGTTCTGCAAACAAGCTTCCGAAACAAGATAATTAGTATTCTACTGGTGATATCCTTGTCAACATTTTAAATATTGTCGTAAGCAAATCACATCATACATAAACAAACCAAAAATACTTCTTTCACTTACCATCCATCCGCTTGTAATGGCTATTTATAATATGGTATTAAACTTTTCCAACACTCCAGTTTCTGTGTTCGAAACTTTTTAATTGAAGTATCGTACTTCATTTAATCTTGGCAGTCATTTTGTGGTTCTTATTATTTAAATCTAATTGGCGCTTTTATTATGTTTAAGTTCGCCTCAAATCTCTCATCAATTCATAAACAAACCAAAAATATATAATTTCGTTTTGGGATATTTCGTACAGACAATTTAGAATTTTATTTATGTCGTTGTTAAGTATCTCGGACCTCAGCTCTATTCTTTTCGCCATGGCAATCATTATTTCATTGTTCCCAAAATTTCTGGTGAAATCTCTGTCCAAGTCTAATATTTTTTCAATGTTTCATCAATTATAAGCTTTTAAAAATGACTCCTAAGGTTTCTTAATAATTAGTTCGCTTATTTTTTACTTTGGTTATCGTAGGAAGAAATGTCAATCACTTATTTTCATGGCCTACCTTCAAATGCCTCGATTTTTTCAACTGTTTTCCATTTGTTACAATTTTCGCTTTGAATGTCACTCCTTCACACTCTTTAATCATCGATTCCTATATCAGCGGTCTCTGATTTCATTTTACCTTCTCCGAACCCTCTTTTTCCATGACTGACCTCTTCCCATTACTCTCTTAGGTTAGTTCTTTTTTCACTGTCCGAGTTGTAGACAACGTCCGCTCCAGACGGATACGATGGAACAATTTTCTGTCTTTTTTCCATGTTATCAGTTGGTTCATCGTTATTCTAGTAGCAGTTCAGTATTCTGCATTACTTCAATTTGCTGATTCCTTACTTCACTTTACATCAAATATCCAAGAAATGCATAATTTCACGTGACCGTCGATGTGGTGATGATTGAACCACTTGCAGTTTTTGATGGGGAATGGATAATTAGAGAATGAGATTGCAAAATACATATTCGTTCTTCCAAGCACCCTTTCCTAGCAGAAAAATTCCTGAGGAATTCCGTCGGTATTCATTCAGCTTATCTAAATAATACGATGCTTAAGGGTATAAGTCTAAGCTGTCTTATTCTTGCTTTTTATTTGGTACTTTCTCGTAGTTATTTCTGGAGGTGAAGAAATATATTAGTAAAAATTATTAGCTGACAGTGATATGTTTAAAAATTTTGAAAACGGAAGGATTCATTGCTCGCTTTTCTTCATTTCTACCACCTTTATGAAAAGTTTGTAATGGCAAAATCACATGGCACTTCATCTTTTGTGGAAAGTACTAGCCTTCCAATTAATCTAATAAATCTCGATCTGAGCTTTCAGCCTTTTCACTGATCTAAAAAATTTACGAAATTGAAAAAATTTTTTGACAATTTCGATGTATTCTATTTTAAAATGATATATTACTGGTGCTGTGTGATTCTGTAAAAAGATCATTGTCGAATCTAAAAAGCAACAAAATTCTTAATGCTTGAAAATTGCTTCAGTTATTTGCATGATAATCTGAATGCTTGATTTCCAGTGTTTTTTACTGGTCATCGACATACCGAACCATTCATTGAAATACAACAGTGTACCGTTTTAATGAGGCGTTTTATTCATTGGATAAGAAAATCATGAAAGTGGATGTAAAACATGTTTTGTCATTTCAGATTGCACATTTGAAAGACTCAGCAATACATGTTTTCATTTTCATTTTTCTAAAAGTCTTTCGTCTTTAAAAATAAAATTCAAGGGCACCACACCGATGCAAATTCTTCAGTGTTTAAAATTTACCAAATCTAAAGAAATTTAAATACAAGAAGTTTGCTGTTAAGGTTATGTAGTTTTTTGCTTTAATAATTATTCCGTGTGGAAATAATGATTTCTAGTAATTATCTTAGCTTTAAAGATGCTGTCATTTAAGTTTTTAGATGTAATCCCAACTTAGTTGGAGAGAAATTTAAAATGCATTATTCAGCAATGTATGTCCCACCTTTTGAGTTTTGCCTTTAACATAAATTCTCTTCTTTCAATTTTTTTTTTAAATTGATTAAAATTTATAAGCAAATTATTGTACGTTTCTTCAATTTCCTTGTCAACTGTCTTTTACTAACGTATCATAAAACTTCTTTCTCCAAAATTTAGATTAAATTTTTTTCCTGAATCAGCCCCAATTGATATCTTTGCGTGTTTTTCTGATATGTTTTCAAAAATTGGTCTTATACTTTTGTTGCTTCGTAACATCTACGAAGTGAGTGTATTTAGGTGACTATCTAAAATACGCCAACGTATGCATTCATGCAGGTAAGGTAATTTTAAGTGATTTCAAGTTATTATAGAAGACGATTAGTGAAGAAAATGAATATTAAAGAGAAAGCTAAGTTGATCGATTCAACATAAAATTTTTCATTGCAAAGGAAAGTAATGTGACTCACGAACAATGAAGTAATGTTTGGGACGTTTAATGGAAAAGAATCCAGACGCTACCGCGTTGCAAATAACTTCCAAACGAGTAGCGTTGCTTTCATGTGGCGCGTTTAGTCCACCAACTTATATGCATCTTCGAATGTTCGGTGAGCATTTTACTATGCAGGATTGATTTGGAATCCTACTGGCAGATGGCTGAGACTAAAGCCGAATATCACAAGGAAAACTATCTTATCTAACACATGAACACAGCATTTAAATATTGGTTGACCTGAACCTTAACTATTCCTATTTAAAATACTTCTTTAAGCTATACTTTATTTGGTTGAATTCAGTGGAAAAATCCTTGAATAACAGATTTATCTGATTGGCAAAGAGTTCACTCAATTTTTGTTAAGAGTCTTCATTGCAGTTCACTTCAAAAATCAAATAATTTTTCTTTTTTAAGAAGAGCTGAGGAAGAGGAAAAGAAGCAGATTTTCTCATTTCATTCCACAAATAAGTTAGAAATTTCGCTCCATTAGAAATGCTAAGAATTTTCAGTAACTAGTTATAATTTTTCAATGAAGTGTTACAGAACGTGCACGCGATTACCTCAAGAAAATTCATGGATGGGAGGTCGTTGAGGGTATTATGAGTCCAGGAGCGGATAGTCTTGGTCAACGTGATATGGTACCAGCTAAACACAGGCTGAAAATGGTAGAGTTGGCTGTTAAATCGTCATCCTGGATCAGGTGTACAACCTTCATCCATCATCTTGAATTATGATACTTCAAACTAATTCTTTCAGTTTACATGAAAACTTTCAACTCGTCTCTGCAGTACAGTGAATATATTCAAAATTGGTTCGCGAAAAATTTCGGAACGCCGGAAAGGTTTTTCTAACTTTCATTGCAGAAAGTTACAGAGCAGACGGATGGGAGTGTTCACAGGGTGAATGGATAAGGACAATCCATGTCTTGCATCATTTCAAAAAAGTAGTTAATCGTAAATACAAAGGTGAAAACTGTGAGGTGCGATTACTGTTGCTCTGTGGTGGTGATGTTATCGAAAGCATTACAAAGTTGGCCGTTTCGGACGTTAGGTTGTGGAATACTAAGCAGGTTTATTTATCTCCCACTTTTTTTTAATGCAAATAATGTCGCTGTAATATGAAATCGGAAATTTCTCAAAATAAAATAAAAAAGGTGTCTTTTTTAAAAAAAGAAAAGAAAAAAAAAAAACTTAAAATTCAGATCGAAGAAGTTGTCCGAGATTTTGGTGTAGTTGTAGTGATCCGACCAAACACTGATCCTGTCAGCGCCATCTATCTTGCAGATGTGCTACATACTTATCAGGTATTCATGTCTTACAATTTCTAGAACAATTAGCTTTCCAGCGTATGAAAAATTTTGGTGGAAAAATGCTGTTCTGATTTTTCAGAGAAATATATTTGTGATTGAAGATGAAACCTGTCCGAATGACATCAGTTCGACACGCCTAAGGTAACACATATTTCTTCTGCTACTGGTGTTGGCTAACAACTTAGCTTTCAAGAACTTATATTATGCGCAACTTTTATTGAAGCACTGTTCTAATTCGTTTATTTCATTAAGTCGCTTTGAGCATAATTGCTACGGTATTTGGGCAGAAATATTAATTGCTTTTGTGCTTGGAAAATTAGGTTTAAAAGTTGCGAAGCTAATTTCAGAACAGCGATTCGGCGGAAGGAATCGATACGATATTGTACAAGTGATGAAGTTATTCAGTACATTGAAGACAATTCTCTCTACGGAGCCACATCATTTCCAGCGATGTAAACTTTGTAAAGCCTGTAATAAATTATGGAAAAGAATAGCGGCACGGATATTTTGGATATGTGGAACTGGTTATTAGATTCATTCTCTGAGTTAGACGGATAAGTGACGTACAATATTGTTGTCTGTATCCGTCATCTTATCAATTGTTGAAAAACCATGCCAGAACTTCCAGTGAGGAACTAAGTATGAAGTCTTGACTACCAAATATAACAATTCGGCTATCTGTATAGATTAAACTGACGTTTTTCGTGCGTTGAAAGTCCTAATGCTTTTCTTTATAGCACCAATTTCAAGATGGTGAGAAGTTTACCCCTCTAAATACAATAAACTTTATCAACAGTTGATATCTTGATTAAAGCAAAATATTACAGAGTAAGCATTGTCTGAGACAGATAAGAAGCTGATCTGATATGAAATTTTCAAGTAAATGCACTTTTTTGGCTTGTGTGAATTCCTTTTGACAGTTGTAATCTGCATAGTTTCAGGCGAGTGAAACTGCAAAATGTGTGTAAATCGGCCAGTTCATCAAATATATCGACAAGCAATAAAGCTGATTTCTGTGAAAACTTTTTGAAACATCCGAAACATGGTCTTTCACCGCTTAAGCAGACAGCTGTAACTACTGAAGAAGATAATCACAAAGCACGGCGTGCCCATTCACCAGAGGTTGTTTATAAGTTATTTTTCGAAGTTTTGAGTCGATGATTTAGGTCGTCCCATTTTAAATTCAAATTTGATTTATATGCTTTCATTCTTCTGACCAATGCTGGATATCAAAATCGGCGTTGTAGTTTAAAATAGAAATAGTTTTTCAGTATTTTGAATTTTCAAAAATCCTTCATCGGATGTCCTCCTTTCGCAAAATTTAGGACGATAGAGTCAAAAATTTATTAATGGTTTGCCTTCAAAAAATTTATTATTTCTTCTTGCCAATAATTTTTCAAATTTATTATTCATGTTTTCCCTTGTGTTGAGTAATCCTTAGATCATTTGAAGGTTTTCCTTTTCAATTTTTAATTTTAAAAGGATAAGAAGCAATCAACTGTTCCGAGCCCGATTTGGCATCTCTCAGGTTCCATTCCTCGACATGGAAAAGTTACTGGTGTCACTCATTCACTATCACAGTTACAAAAAAGTCTGCCACATTTAAATCAAAATAAACAGTGTTCAACTGAAACTAATAGCGCTACAACGGTTTGTTTAAATGTCACTTCGTTTTATTATTATTTCAGTGCACGTTATTCGATTCGGATGACAGCATCCAGATGAGTGTTTAGGATTCTTGTAACTTTGGTGGATTCAGAATTTTTGCGTTGCTTCTAGTTGTTATGATTTTTTACTGTTCGTTTGCTGCAGATGCCAAAACAATTCAAGCACGCACATTTTCAGTCGTCGGATTCTTCAGTTTATCATAATTTGACTTTGAATAAGCCGTTAACTGCAAGCACCGACTGGGCTAATTGCCTTCGTGATGAAAAAGTTATGCTTTAATTTTATTAAACTCTGATCATCATGGAACTTTGTTCTTATTTTCGCTTTCACTGTCGCAGAAGTTTTAATCGCTATGGCACATTCCAATTGTACGTGTGTTGGAAAACTCCCAGTTGCAAAATTATCACAGATTGTGGTAATTAAAACTGACTTCACCAAAAAAATATTTGGTTGTGACAATGTTGGCTCTTGAATTTTACAATCTAATAATCTTTTAAAATTATTATCGAATTGGGAATTACTGCCCAATAGATTTGAATATAAAATCTGATGCTAAAAATCTCAAACATTAGTTTACAAAGCAGCAGTCAATTATCTTTTTAGACGAACTTCTCAACTGTGAAGAAAAAATGGAGAAACTGGCTACATCGCGGATTGCGGATATGGGCTATCAGCAAACTGATTTACAAATGATGTCAGCATCATTGCAAGTAAGAATTCGAAATTTGCATTCTTCGTGCTCATATACTAAATTTTTAAAAACAAAACTCTAAAACAAGATTCCATTGATACATAAACTGCGGAAAACATGCAATTTGATATATTTATGCAGTTTTACCACAGAGTTCGGAAAATTTTGACTGTAAATATCTGAAATGATTGAAGCGAAAGAATTATGGAATGCAAACTAAGCGAATCTTTACAAGTGGAGTATCACGAAGCGTTGGAAATTTGTCAACTGAAGTGTTATTGGGAAAAAAAGAAAAACGCCATTCCATACCTCAAATACAATCTGATGAACGAAATAACGAGAGTATCAATGTGACACTTATTTATAGAAAGTACAAGTTGTCTTCAACCCCTGAAACTACCGTATAGTTCTTTTTTTTCTTGTTGTTTTATTAAATGTTTTTAATGCTTTTTATTTCATCCCGAGCTTTTTAATAAAGATTACGATCTTTTTTATTTTATAGAAAGTATAAGTGTGTGGAAGGTTCTGAATATTTAAAAAGATTCCCAAGTTCCAGATATGACTTACAATGACTCCCCTAACATCTTTCGTGAATACAGAATATCTGTGCAACTTTGTAACAATAATGCGATACTGTAGATTCATATCTTTACAAAATTTAAATTTGTCGTGGACCAAGAATGCAGCATTGTTTACATTTCATACTAATAACTCTTATTAATTTGCGCATGTGTAATGCAAATTATAAATTTGTCACGAACAAAATTTATTGTATTCAGTTTTTGTAAACATTATGTCATTGTTCGGAGTGTATGCAGATACATTTGCGTGTCATGTTTCACGGAATGATCAATTGAGAAGGCACCTCCATCTAATGTGATTAAAAGACTTGCTGTTACTGCTGCAACCGTAATTATTTTTCATCTTTGGCTGTCAGTTACCTGCAAAATTTTGGTTTGGTACTGTTATCAGAAATTGTTGTCAGATGACAGTTTCCGATTGTTCTTTCATCGAATGTTACGATATGACAATGAAACTTCGAAAAAATGGCTAAATTGAGTTGTGGGAGGTCGTTATTTACTTTCATTACTTTATATTACGATTTACCTTAGATCGAAAATTTTCAACTAGGCTTGCTATTTATGTAAAAATTTACTATCTACTGTGAAAACTTTTCCTCGTTTACCTGGTAATACTGTGAAAGCATTCACAGTTGATTGTGATAATGGTGGCAAATTGATATTTATTTCCATTGCACTCTGTGGCTTAGGAGTGGTCTTATATTTGCAATTTCTCGTGGAAAGCTTGCTGTTTTCACTCTGAAACATTTTCCTTCGCTTTAGAATTTTCAAAATGATATGTGAAATGTAAATTCTACACTCAATTAAAAAAAATCAAGATTTCAGAGGGAAGATCGCGTTATTATATAGTTTATTATATACAGTTCATTTAAATATTCTATCTAATACTAACATGTAGCAGCGGTAATGATGGTTTTGTACTTCTCGTTAATGATGAAGTACTGTCCTGAAAAGTTTGCATACATCGCTGTTTGTGCAACAAAAACTTCTGTTTAGCCTGTAAATACAATTTTAACAGCGGAGGAACGGAATTTCCTTTAACGTTGTCAAAACCTATATTTTCATCTTTGTAAAATCGAGCGATAAATCCATTGCCTAAACCAATAACCGCATATGTCACTTGAAAAGCTGTCAATAATCTTGTATATCAAATTATCCTGAATTCCAACATATAAGTATGTAATATATAAAGAAAAGAATTTTACCATTACCTTATAAATACTACTGTATGTATTCCAATTATCAAATGGTGGTGCAAACATTAAATTTGAGGATACTTGATCACGTAACCGTTTCACCAAACTTAAACGCCCCTTTTTGAGCATCCTGAGAAGTGTGGACGTTAGATTTATCGAACGTAAATTTACAGTGATTTCTTTGTGCGATAACAGGACTCTTTAGATTCCTAATACGATACTAGGTATTCATTTATTCATGCAGTTCTAGAGTGTTCGGCTTTTTCAAATTTCCAAATATTTCTATATTTTACACAATCTTAGTCCCAATCGCACTCGTTTTTCAAATGTAGAAATGAGATTCATAATTCTGTCAGCAAAATGCAATTTCAATATTTTTCCTATTCAAAAGTCTCAATTTAAAAGAAAATGAAATGGAAGAAAATACTACATGGAAAACATGTATCGTTCATTTTTCCGAGCTAAACTTTCTGCCGTGTAACCCATAAGATTTTTGGCACGAAATGCTTCGATGCACCATCTTCTAGATAATTCATCCACCAGAAAGTTTAACAGAGATGATTGGGAGTACACTGCAGCATACATCAGAACTGTATTACCCATTTTATCAGTAGCCATAAGATTCACATTTTGCTGAAAGAAATGTGCCTTGATTTTTTAATATAATCCAGACAAAAGCATACCAACTATTAAAGCACTGAAATGAGGTTTGGAATGAAGGAACGATGAAGGTTAATGAAGTAACATTTTCTAGCTACTGAGAGAAATTGAACACAAGAACAACAAACTGAAGTAGTCAAACCAAGATTAGATGATGAGCAACAGTATCGTTTCTCATCAGACAAGCTAACATGAGCGGCGTACGCAACTGCCTTTCATCTGGTTCAGAAGGGTCGCATCCAGAACGAATAAGCAAGTTTATGTAGCGCACCTGTAAATTTGTCATGAACTCTATTTCTTGAACATTTCCATTTACTGCTGGATTGATTTTTCATACATGATTTTTCCCTGATGAATAAGACAAACCTGATTTGTTTTATTCAGTTCATATCTTATCACTGACATGATAAGGGTTTCTCCGCGAATATTTTTCTCTTTGACATTGAAATCCACAAAGTTTTTTTTCAGTTTTTGTGGCAAATATTCATATTCCGTTCTCTAAAAAGAATGCTTTGGATGATGCATTCACAATATCAGAAATTTATTGCTCTTTCTACGATCATTTTTCTCGGTCCAGCTAGATTGAAATTAAACGGAATTGAATGGTTTAAACAAAACTCTGAAAATGCAAAACGTATATGAAGTGATTGACGAAATCAAATTTGCTGTGATGTATTGAACGGCAGGAAGATCTAAATTTTTTAAAGCTGAATAAAAACAGAACAAACATGATTAAAGACACTTTTATAGCGCAAATGATCCAATCTTGCGTGAAGCCATCGTTCGCATTCCACATGAGCAAAAGGTTTGTTGTGCGATGGTATCAAGTCCATTACACTTTCCATAGATTTACTGAGGAATCCTGGATATTTGAGTAAAGGATATTCAGTGCATAACTTCGTTTACGGCATCGTTGAATTTCGTGGAGCAATTCTTTCTAACAGCGTTACATAAATTAATTTTTTAGGGATGACAACCATCAAGAAGATCTATTTAAAGAATCAAGGAAAAAATTTTCATATTCTGTTAGTCGAGAAAATAAAATGAATTGAAAATTTATTTTTTCATTTAACTAAGTCATTTTCTTGCATTAAAAACCTATTCACAACACTTGAAACAGCTTCATAATTGAATGAAGCTTTTTTCCAATTAGATTTATGACGTAAAATCAAGCCAACCAGTTAATTATTTTTATCTCTTGGCAACCTGCTTTCCTCTCTGTTGCTGTCTCATAGTAACTTTTTCATTGAGGCATACGGCTATCGTCATGAAATACTTTCAAAAATTCTCCTGATAGTATGGATCGGCAAATCTTAAGTGCAGGTGTAAAGTTAAAGTTCAAAGTCAAAAATTATGTCATTATGGTGATGATGTTGCAAACCTCTGTGTTTTGATTTAAGTGGTAAAAATTACTAACTTATCAACTTTATTGCTTTAAAAGTCATTCTTGAAGTTTTATTACATGAATGATTTTCATTTAAAAAAATTTTTTCAAATATTATTTATTATTTAATAACGAATGTTCAATTTTTACCGTTTGTTACAAAACTATTTGTTTTGTCAATTACTTGCAGCATGATAGCTAAAATTGCGTAACCAAAAAAAAATCTTTATTACTGCACCGCTAAGCATTAGAAAAGTGAGAAGTTACCATGATTCCTAATACAATTCAGAGATTTGCTCAAATTTTATTCAAATAATGCTGATTATTCCAAGATCATAATTTGGCGCTTTACCATCCACACAAGTTCTATCATCGAAGCAATTGAATCAATCAGCGGAAATTTTCAACATATGTATAATTCGCACCGCAGGAAGATGAATTGGTAACCTTTTTTATTCCAAAAGTTTTCCATTTAATCATATTGAGATACCCTTTGAAAAATTGAGCAGTAGGAGTCATATGTTTATCTTAATTATTGTCCTTGAAAGTTGTCCTATGAGAGTATGATTTGCAGCAAAAAGTTTATCTTAGACTTGATAGATTAAAATATATGATAGCAAAGTTTAGTCATTAAGGACTGGGGAAAATTAAGTATTACAAAAGCAAACAGAAAAAATTACTAAAAATTAAACATTGTTAGACAAAGAAAGAACGACTCTAGGTTCATGTAAAGCATTAGAACTATATGTGAAAATTGTCACTTGCAAAGTTTGTAACAAAAGCAGAAATTCTGTGTCCTGTTATTTTGTAGAGCTTTTTTCAATGATAACTACGTTAAAATGTTGCCTAAAACCAAATGTTATGAGCCTTTGAATTTCAAAATAAAAAAAAAAAAACGAATTTCTAAAGGAACAAGAAGACTAAAGATAAAGTTTAGTTCATAAGAATGAACTTTAGCCAGTAAATACTTGAATTTTAATTAAATGCTTGAAGTTCAACATTTCATTATTATTAGTACTTTGCTAATAATTTTTTTTCCAGCTACTTTTTTCAATTTCCTTCATCTTGATCAGCAATTTGTTGCTGAATCAAAATTCCTCGCCTTAGGATCGAACATTGAATATATGACAGAATTGGATTAAATTTCGAAAACATAAGCAAATTAACTGCTAGTGTAAACTATCATTTTGCATACTTTCCTAAGCCTTGACCATTTCTTAAAAAAATTCCTAGGAAAAAAGTCTTTCATTTGAACAAAATTTAAATTAAAAACTTGAAATTTTGTTAGAAGGAAATATCAGATGATAAAAGATGATAAAAGAAAGAATGATAAAAGAAAGAAATATTAGCTAGATGATTCGCTTGCCCGTAAATGTTACAGTCGTATCTTTTGATTCGTAAACTATAATAAAATTATGTCCAAGTGAAATAGTTGAACGAATTCCACAAATAAAAAATCATGCGGAGTTATCGTAATTTCAAAAAAAAATTAATTTTAAATCATAGTGTTTTGGAATTTTATGTCTCTGTTTGATGAAACTAATCAAAAAAAATCTTGAAACAAATTGAATCGATAAATCCAATAATATTGATAATGTAGAAAGGTAAGTATTGGTTATCTGCTAATAAAGTCTGATATAATGTTTTCTCAGCACTGCTGAATTTTTACGTGCTGAAGTACAAATTATAGGATTCTCCAAGAGACAAGATTTCATAAACCTGGACATTTTACAGTTTGCCCATCACTTACAAACACTGCACAATACGTTCACGGGACAATTAGTATGATGCAGTTCTATGACATAAAATTAACAAAATAACGTACAGAATATTTGCATAAACAACTGTAATTAATAGCTGAAGCAAATAATAGCTGAAGGAGGATGTTTTCTTACTTTATACGCAATATGTTGTTTCATGAGAATAGTTAATATAGAGGTGACATTAAAATATAAGGAAATTTGCAATTCTGAATTACAGCAGATTCTACTCCGTGAAGACATAAATTTGTTACAAATAACTGCAATAAGTATTTTTTAGTTCCATTTTTAGTATTCCAAATTTTTCTTCTCAGTCAATAAGCATTGATTTTGGGGCCTTACATGCTAGTTTTACCTTTTTACATCAGTTTTGGACAACAAATGAAGACTTAATTGTGCGAATACAAAGACACATGCAAACCATTATTATATGACAACTTGAATTTAAGTCATTATTTTTCTTGGATCCATTAAATCCACCTTTAAATTAACTCACCTACTTTATTGGTTCGAAATCCTTATAACTTTCAAGAATCAATGCTGTAAAACGATTTATGAGGCAAAAGTATGCATGGTGCTTGAAAATATTGGATAAAATACTGCACTACTTCCTTGGCAACCGTAATCCAATCTTTTTTTGCTAAATTATTCATTTATCAATATAGCTGGAAACTTCCAGAATCTGTTTCTAAAAAAACACGCTATACCTAAAAAGAAGGTATTTACTTCAGAGAAGCTATAGAAAGGTGCAGTAAGTTAGTGAATGTATTTCTCATCTAAAGAGAAGCAAAATGAATGAGTTGACAGCGACAAGGATGACAAATTTGAAAAACTGCATGAATTCAGATCATTTAATTGGTGATGTGGATAATAAACTCTTCATATTTTGGAAATGATCACAAGTTAGAAGCGAAAAAATTTTTTAAAATTTTAAAGTACACTCTAAATTCAACAGTTGAAGCAAAAAGAGCAAATAATAATGGATTGCTGTAATACAACAAAGTTATTTGTGAAAATATTTTCGCAAAAAATCTGGAAAACTACAACGAAATTTATAAGTACAATTTAGGAAAACTGAAAGTAGAGACCCAAGTCACGATTCTACAAAGATTACAATTTCTAAATAATTTTTCAAAAACAGAGATAATAATAAATCTCTACAACCGAAGCAAAATGCGTAGTCATGGATCGCTGCAATATGTACAGAAAGTATTTTCTTTTGTATTTTCTTAAGAAATGAAAAACAGAATGCCTGAAAATAGTAAAAGGATTGATTTCCTAGTTCACCAATATTACAGTACCCATTTCAAATGTATTTCAAAAGTCCTTGTGACATTTTCTACCAGACAATCATGAACTGCAAGTTTACAGGGAACCATTATATTGGTAGGACTGGACTGAAAAACTGCTGGTCTGTTGGGACTGGGCGCCAGTAGTAGGCATGTGCATGGCAGAGGAACAGTATCCTTGGGAGTGTAACTTGAACTTATCATCTTTTAACATTAGATTAGTGGTATTTGTGTTATTGGCTGCGTAAAATTGCGGTTGAGCAGGGGCAAAACGAGACAAGGTTGTCGCATTATTGGACGTCGTTGGGGTCATCAACTGAGGGAAAGTATGTTGTAACGGTCCCTATAAATTAGAATTTAGTTAAAAATAAAAATCAAGGAAAATTTAAAACTTAACGAATATGGGCCTTAAAGAAATAGAACGAGCTGTAAGTCAATCTTATGTGCTAAGAAAAAGTGAGTCAGTTCAATTTGATACCAAATTATTTTGATTGCTTGTAGAGCTTAATTTGTACAATGCTTTTTTAAAAGTAGAAATTAGTAAATAAGCAATAATTACCTGCGCCTTTAAAGCCCAACCAAAAGCAGCGTTCGAATTTCTCGTAGAATAACCTTGCCAAGACGAGGAGCCATAAACATCATCAAGCTGCAGTAAAATTTACGCGTTTAAAAGGTTGAATTTTCAAATAAGTTTTTGGTCAACTAACATAAGAATTCGTACAAGTAAGTGAGTTGAAAGGAGCTGTATACAAGCGAGGTTAATATAAAAACATTTTTACCTGTGGATGGGTTGGTAAAAAGCCTTGTGGGAAACAACCGGTTGCTTGGAAACTTTTGAACTCAGGAGTTAACAAATGGCGCTCCCGTTTACGCCATTTCGCTCGTCTGTTTTTAAACCATACCTTTAAAAGGAACAGTCGATCTATTCCAATGAGCCACTTAATAATTCAGTCAAAATTAGGATATGTAACCAATAGTATTTAAATTGTTTAATTTAATGGATGAGGTTTACTGATTAATGAGTAAATATGTTATGCAGTGATAAATATTGGCCGTAAAAAAATGAAAAATATCAAGAGAATTACGAGAGATACATTTTATTTCATCAAATTCCAATTTTGTTCAAAATTATTGGGCGTATGTTGTTTAATAAACCGCATTTAATTTGAAAATTCGAAGCGCCGTGGTAATGATAATGATTTACTAGCCTACTGCAAGACATATAGAAGCGGAAATTGATAGTGATGCCTTCAAATGTAAGTGAAGACAGTGCTCATATCTATGCCCTGAAACTGAATGCTTAGATTTCCAAAATATTAGTTACCGTATGCTTCAAAAGACCTTGGTTGTTTTCAAAGTATTTGTTCATGTTTTTTTTTTTTTTAATTTGCATTTATTTGAAAATATGTCTGATCTCAAGATTCCGAACATCGAATCAGGACTTTATTTTAAGATAATATACTATGTTCGCTCAACATTAACCTTTAGAATATGAAAACTGAACTGAATTGGCTACAAATTTAACCAGACAATAATAAGTGTGTTGTCATGGTTTGGTTGTTGACAATGAGGGAACAAAATGGTAAGGAAGCATAGGGAAATTGGTTTGTTCTTTGTGTTTCTTAGTAATAGTGATAATGACGAAATTGACAATATCGGTGTGCTAATAGGTATAATTGATATTTGTGATGATAGTTATTCAGTGATAAGGGTATGGTGATAATGATGTTGACGATGATAATGAGAATCCTGGCAATGATACTGAATAATGTTGATGATGTATTGATAGTGCGTTACTTAATCAGCAAAGAAGGAGAGCGATTTGTGGCCACTTGGGATTTCAATTCATTAGAAGTGACACAAATTACACATTTCAATTATGGGGTTTGGGAACTATCACATCTCAAGGTTTCGAGGTAAAAACATTGTTTCGATTGAAGCTGGTTTAACGCAATTACACGTTCTTTTAACAAAAATTTAAAATACGGGAACCAAAAATCACATTCTCCTTCTATTAAAAATGGCAACCGTGCTTGCACAATTCTGAACTATATGAAAATTTAGTTTTGAGGACGTACGCGAACTCGTGGTTCCGTAAGGCTGATCCATAATGCGATTTCTTCTCGTGTAGCCATATCTGGGTAGCGATTTCGTGAAAACCAATTTTCCAACTCTGTTAGCTATAGGGCAATTGTTAGGGCTGTTAATCAATAAAAGAGAATATTGTTCATAATTAATTTCAAAATATTATGTAATCGATAGCTCTTAAAGTTTCATTTCAAGCTGTTGCTACGTGTTTCTAGATAATGATTTTTCTTCTGTTTCATATTTTTTAGAAACACTGTGTTGAGGAAGTAGCAGACAAAATGCAAGAACTTCGAGATTCATGAATTTATTTACCTGATGACTTGTAAAGTGGGTACGTTGTCTACGCGGTTTTTGGCTACTGATCAAGCAAGTATCCGGTGATGCATTCGAGTTTCCATCACATTCAATAGTTCCTGATGATGCTTCATACTCTTTTTTCCCATCTTCTACTGCAAATGTTATTTTTTCAAGCACTAAATATAAACAATTTTTGAACTACTAAGAACGTTAGGAAAAGGAATCAATGAAAATTAGAAGCGATAATACAGAAATCTGATATATATGTCAGAAAAAATGTTATCAGAAATCCGAAAAAGGCGCTCGTGCACTTCGTAATTATTTGTATCAGTGAAAAATTGATATAAATTTTACAATCAGAAGATGACAAGAATGATCTAATAGTTGTAAGGACGATTTTTTTTTATTTTTCAGTATACTAAATCAGTGAGCAGTAATATTGACAACAAATTGTTTCTAGAATTTTTTTAAATGAAAGATACTTTGACAGTCTTTGAATTTCATTAATTGATGATTCCAGAACAGACGTAATTATAAAACAGATCGAAGTGGGCAATATCATATATTTAGTTCTTGTCGAATTACTACATTACGGTGCAAAATTTTTATACGCTAGCAGGAAAAAACTCTGCGTTTAAAAATCATTTCATTAGAATTCTTGAATGACAGTCAAATAAAAAGGACTAACAAACAAAATTAGTAGGAATTTTTCATTACAAATTTTTGATATCAGAAGTTTCAGGTAAAAAGTACGAAGCAGGATTTATTAATGAAGGAATACCAGAATTAAATTCTAGGGAAGTCCTTGGGTGTAAACTACTTTCCGACACTTTATTAGATTTTAAAAAACCTTGTGATCCTTTACAGGTTGTTACATTCATGATGATAAAATGCTTCAATATCATCAGTAGAATACAGAACCTCTTTCAATTATTTACACTGACTTTAGAGCTATTAAAAAAGAATATATATAAATAAATTTATAAAAAAATTTATGGCGAATGCTTTTTCATAATCCTTCTAGTATTTTGGAATGAACTTTAAACTAGTAGCAAAACATACTTTTCGGTAATTTCCCTGCAATATTATTCAGAGCAGTAGTACTTTCGTCAACAGCACCAACATTCGGTAATCGGTAGATATCATGTTGAGCGGTGGAGAAAATGCTGGATGAGGAGCTAGATGGTGGTGGACAGAAAGCACTGGTTACTGTCAAGGTACCAGTATTGGCACCAATATTCGATGAGATGTTATCAAAGAGTAGACTTGTAGCTGTTGTACTACTTACAGTGATAGCATCAACGTTTGGAGCTGCAGTTGCTGCAGCATCTGAAGCATTCAATACAGAGGGAACAATGTTGGCTCTAATCAAGTGTCCGGGAAAGCCTGGAAGATTGTGAGGCTGTTGCTGTTGTTCCAGATGATTTGCTTCTAAATCCATGACCATAAGGAAGCTGTCGGGGTGTTTCCTGGATTACATTTTGAAATACATAAGACTTAGTGCAAGCAACAAATTCACTCTAATGTTATTTTCCTGCAGCACATATGGTTACCGCAAAGGAATCTCTGAACGGAAAATTGTGATTCACCGCAAAGTCCTGAAATCCTAACGGATTAGATCTAACAATGGACTAGGCCACTAGGATGATCCCACCAATCCAGAATGACTTTGATGCTCTCTTATACGCATGGAAACAAATTGAACTAGGGGTTGGACCTTCTCATTTTGGTCAAATTGTTCCTAAGGATTACTTTGGAGCGTCTTCCAGGGTACGGTAGTTTCAACCACTCCTTCTCATCTTCATTCCAGCCCGTTCCAATCTACTCGCCAATAATGCTTCTTCATGAATTTTTGCCAAGACCTTTGTTCAAAAAATTTGGATGCAATTTCAATTTTAATTCTTCTCCGATCTTTAATTTTAACTCCATTTTTCCATCTCTGCATTTCCATTTCTTCCTTTAAGAAAAAATCACGAATCGTTAAGAATCATTCCTGCTGTTTTTCTGGAATATTCAAAAGATTTTTCTTTTATGGTAATATTACCATAATTACTACAAAAAACAAACTAAAATTGAAAAATCTGCAAAATTTGTGAATACCACTGCGAAATATAAAATTATTTCCAAAGGATTCTAGAAATTCTCTTTCTTGACAATAACATTGTTGTAAAATAAAGACGCAGTAATGATTCTTGGCTTTATACCACAATTATGAAAAGTCACTGTGCTTTTTAATTTTCTAATCCTTTAATCCTAAAAAATTTTCATGAACAGAATTATGAAATTACTGACTATAGTTAACATCTGGTTACTGTAGAATTTTGTTGTTCATTGGAAGAATAAACAGATTACTTCATCTGCTGGCCAGGCAATCATCAATTGAATCCCACAATATAAACATCCTTTCGTCCAAATTTCTGTTACTGCCTTCACAGAAACAATGAGAAGAGGTCAATGAGTTCACCAAACAGACGACTTAAACTAGCTCAAATTTCTGCTTATTTTCATATGACAAATTGGTACACGCAGGCGCAATTTGATTGGAATGATATCGAATATGCCAATTTTTTTGTATTTCAGCAAGCAAGTGGTTGCCATACCTTTGCATAACAGGTAAAAATAACTGAGTTCAACAATGGTTGAAAATCTTGACATAAAGCAACTCTCATACTTCAGCACACACACCCTGACAACACTTAACCAAGAAATTCTGACTTTTGAACTGTGATATTTGTTTAAAATATCGAAAGGACTAAATCTCGAAATACCACCTCATAATTCTCTTTCAGCGAGAAATTATGCTTCGTAAATCAGCCATTTCATTCTTAAAATTATCACGCTCAAATGCATAATTGCATAATTGCTAGATTCATTTTTCTTGTGAGGAGATAGAATATTCCAAAGCGTATTCAAAGAGATATATAACTTCTTCGACTGAAACTAAGTCACTAGATATTGGGATTTTCGAAGGATCATGAGGTCGGTATCATCTGAATAAGGCACCAAATCAAGATGCTGATAGTAGCCAGCTTGCGGGTGACATATGGTTGCGGTATTTAGTCTTTGTCAAACACGGAAGCTATCAAGCTATCAACTGTCACCTCTTGCACCAAATGCTCAATATATGATATTGCGCAATCAGAATAACACAACTTTACCGCACTCATATTTAGAGAGCTAGTGAACCGTTAACAGAAGTCATCAATCATGTCCTAACTGCAATTTTTAAAATGACCGCTTCTCTTATTCCCACCACTTGCCTTCTATGCAGTGACTCTTCTGTTTTTAGAACAAATATCTAACCCTTAATATTTGTAATTCTACATTCAGTAGTCTTCATACAACTGAAACTTACAACTGCTCTGAACAATGAGTCTTCAAAAACCTCTGGTTGTTCAACTCATTATTGCAAGATTTGCTTTTTTTTTTGCCCAAAATACTCGTTTAGTACAATTCAAAATAGCCAAAAAGCAATAAATGAAATAAACTGTTCTCTATTAAAAAAAATCAAAAATATTATATGTTTGATTTTTTCACTGCGATAATAGCAACAAATAGAGACAAGTCTCAAAAAGTACGAATTACAATGAACTTCGGTATATAGAAAATGCAGTTTTTAAAAAAAATAAATCTACCTTAAAATAATATATCTGTTAACTATTAAATGAAAATAATGCTCTAAACAGACATGAATGAAGAAAATGCGTCCAGAAAAAATTTTAAAAAATTATTGTGACTTGAAAAAATCTAATGAAATTGCCTCATGATCAGATTAACCGCAGTGACCTTGCTCACTTTTGAAGAACTTCGAATCGTCAACGAAACCTTGAAAAAATGAATCACTGAACACGCACCACTGAATGATGACATTTACGCCAAAAATTTATGACACATGTTCTATCCTATCAAACGCATTTCAGAAAAACTTTATTCCAATTATCTTCAAAGATAAAAATATCACTTATGATAATACCAACTGATCGACCCGCAATTTCATGCAAAGTTGGTATATGCATTTGTATATGCATCATCGAAAATAAGAATTAAGCTACATCGCTCAAGTAATAGAGAACCAACATAACGCTCTTGCTTCAAGTAATATTGCTTCAAGGAAATTAACATGCCGCTCTTTCTTGATGTTTTTCCGCTGCAAAAATTCATATATTTCATTTAAAGTTTTTACTGACCATGCCAAAGTTTGAATTAGCAAACTTAAATACGAAGTACATAAGAACTCCAACTGAGATATAATAAACTTCATCGAACCTCTGGATTCATAGGCTCATTATAAATCTAATAACCAATACTGCGTCAGTACCTAGCAAAACTGTAGTAACCGTCGGAGAGAAAACAGGACAACCATATGTGCTTGAAAAAGAATACAATAATATGATGTAAACAGTACTTAACCAAATCCAAGAGCGGGAAATCCTGTATTCAGAATTATATATTTCAAAATTTTAGCAAATCCATTTAACGAAACTAGAACAAACAAACCATAACATTCTGTCCAGGAGGATGGTCATTAATCAATACATGCACTGAGCGCTTATCGGGAGGAAACGTATCACTAAGTGCCATTAATTTGTCGATAACGAAGTTAAGCCATTAGAAAAGTTCGTAGGCAGTACATTTATCAGGCTGAATAAACATAATGTAATTTATCTAATCTAGTATGAAAATGCTTCATCTAGCGATTTTTGGTAAAGAGAATATTGATCAGGAACAGTCAACCTGGTATGTAAAACAGCATTTCTTTTTAAATTGTGGCTTAAACATTAGGAACTCTAAAAAATGCATTAAAGTGTACCGGAGGAATAATGCCATCTGAGATCAGAAACAATACACCTCAATTCTAACGGCACCTGTTCCGGTTTGGATACATTTTAGAAAGAAAAGACTTTTCTTCTTTCTCGGCGATAAAATCCGGAACACATCGATTACCTGGTGATGCCTAAAAGCTTTCCTGCAAAAAAAAAAAAAAAAAAAAACACCTTGGTGAAAAACAGATGAAGGATGAAATAAATCAAGACGGAAGAATTCCATAATATCACACAACACATACTTTTTTCAAGATAAATTGTGAGATGGACAGCTCCACATGTTACAGTGCTAAGACGATTCCTGTGTTCGGTTTCTAGGTTGGCTTGTTTGATCATGGCAGGAACAGAATATTTCAGCTTTTCAATTCATCCAAACCTGCAAAACAAACAGCATTAAATCCAATAACGGCTCCTGTTCAGAAATGGAATGCAAAGTCCCAAATTTCCCCTCTCCTCGTAGAATTCTTCTAGAAATTCTTTCCAAACAAAAAGTAGTGGAGAACAGCCACTTATGCGAATTGACAGTTGACACTAATTTTCGTATTTATTCTCTTTTTAGCAAATATCAAAGAAAACAAAAAAGAATTCATTAATTTAAATAAAAACAGCGGACAATATAGAATTAACCACAGCCACTGTTACGTTTGCATGAGCAGCAATAAAACACAGTACATTTTTATGTTTCTTATATATATATATTAATAGATGTTTAACATAGGTGAAAAAAAATTGAGATAAAAAAAGTGCTACCTACGTAGGCATCCTCCTGGAAAACAATGCGGAAATTCACAAACTGCTTTAAAACAATTAATACATAAAAGTGAGCAAACCAACCAGTCCAAAACTACTTTAATGACAATAAAGCAATGCTTGTTCGCGATTTTGATCGCGATTATTATCAAATCAAGGGATATTTTCAGTCGCAATCTAAATGAGCAAATACAGACAAGATCTGGCTATAAACATCAAAAATTCCACTAAAAGGAATGCGTATAACAAATTCAGTAATGTTGATCATATCAAGTCTTTAACTGAATAAATCAAACAAATGGAACATGAAATTACAATGGAAAAGCTGCAGTTTATAACAAGGTGACAGGGAATGATTAAAATTCAATTCATGGCTATTTCCTGCTTAGTTTATGAAATTCGGACAAGTAAGGCTAGAATGAAATTAAACAAAATAGTGTAATTATAGATTCATTCTATAGATGGCAATCTGGCAGAAAAATTATTAGCGGTTTGTAAAACTTTTATTTTATTACAAAAAAACTTTTATTACAAGCAAAATAGCTACGCAGCACAATATCTTCTTCACAGGCATTTGGAGAGATGATCAACATACAACAGGAGAAAACTTCCACAAATAATCCGAATGAGGAATCAATTCCATGGAAACTTAAATTTTTCAAAATATACTTCGCATTCAAAACATAACGTTTTAATTATTTTAGTGCAGTTCAATATTTCTACAGCACTAGAAAAATCTTTTCCGGTCTAAATCTTGCACTTTTAAATGTTTAGCATTCAACAGGCGATGTTTCAATAATCTTACTGTAATTGAAGAATTTCATGTACTAAATGACTGTGAATGGAATTACAAACCGGCTAACTGAAGGACTAGCTCACAAACTTTTTTATATAGAAAAGCATCGCCATTAAGACGTTTTCGTTTAACACCTACTAACTTCTCCTTATTACCCATTTCAATCCAAACCACTTCCAATTCGACGGTCATCATCCGATTGAATTCATCTTTTTTTCGACCAGATATTTTCCATCTATAATGAAAATAAAGAAATAATATACAAAAGAACAGTTCATATTATTTGCAAATTGGAAAAAAAACGGTCCAAAAAAGAACGCTTGAGGCTAACCCGATTTTTATAATTGATGTCACCTATGAATGCATTCATAATATAAATCAAATTTAATACCCATGATTTTCCATTGTAATGTTTTGTTCAGCGAAAACACGCATTAGTTCACGACGCACGCAATCTGGGTTCTTGGAAGATGTAATTGACACATTTACCATTGTCTGAAAAACCTGATTTTATGCAATGGAAGATACTGAGAAGTGTCAAATTCGAAATTTTAAGCGAGCATTACTTCTCAACATGAACTATATTTAAGGTAAGAAAAAGCAGATGGTAAAATAAAGTTAAAACAACAATGAATATTTGGACTGTACAAATGAATGTTAAAAAAGCAAACTTTTGTTTGCTTGAGGATTTCAGGTTGATTATTCCTAACTTTGCGCGGTGTCAGCAAATTGATCATTTTATCAGCTTGCCGTTCCAGTGATGCGAAAACTCGCTGACGAAGACGCGGTGTCTTAGATGACGATCGTGGGACACGTATTGGATATGCTGTAGTATTTTTTACAGGTGTACACGGTGAACTCTTACCATGCTCCACCGATCGTGACCTAGAAATGACACTAATCGGTAAAACATACTAACATTTAGAAAAAACGAAACAAAGTTAAACTGAAACAAAGCTAGCTTTGAAACTGATACCAACTTCTTCTTCGTAGAACATGTACAAGAAGGAGGGACTCGCAACGGTGTTGCATAAATATTACTCCGTGGATGTTCATAACAAATCTGTAAAGAACTCTATTTTTAACAACAATCAAGCCAGAAAACATGCATATTTAGCTTTTATATGTTCGGAGCTTGCTCCAACCTTAAACCTGGAATCTGATGGCTCAGATATCCGTTCTGAATGTCAACATCGTTGTTTTTTCAAGATTGTTGCGAATCATCATCATTGCCAACTCATTTTGAACATTTTAAAACTTTAACCCTGTATTACTTACGATTCCTAATATAAAGATCCAGAAACAAAATAAGATCAAAATTCTAAAACAGAAATGCTACAAACAACAGGTAAAGTTTTAATTTCACAACGAAGCAGCGTATTCCGCTAAGGAAAAATCAGAAAAGGAAATACTACACAGAAATTGTGTTTCTTAGCTATTATATTTATCTTCTCCATCCTCTCCTCTCTTCATATGAGAAACGTACTCGAATATGAAATTTCCGCCTCGATAAGAATGACAGTCAGCAGCCCAGTTAACTGCACTGCTTTAAGACACCATATTAATACCATATTAAATTCCATTAAAACTATAGAAGTTCTATCAAAAAATAGCTTTTTCATCCGCATATTACCTTCATCGAACTGCGCGCTCTTGCAGTGGCTGGATTCCAATTTTCCTTGTCGCTTGCGTGGTAGTAAAAGCGGGAATCAAATCCAATTCCACACTAGAATATTTATGGATTTCGTATAATATGGTTCAATGTCTAGTTCTAAAATCATTTCAGGCTTTCCGTGCTGCTGCCAAAAAAAGATAGGATTTACTTGAATCTTCGTTCGCTGCCGTGCTGGCGTAGCATAAACTGATCGAACACTAGCAGCATCATTCTGCTGTCCAATGCCACAGGCAGCACGCTGTTTAGGTGAGCTTCCCGAGTGAGTATAAGGCATACTAAGCATCGCGTAAGCATATGATAAATTCTAAACTGGAAAGCAACATGAGTTAAAAACATACGCGAGCAAAAATTTAAAGACACTAAATATTTTCTGACTGGATTCAAAAACTATCAAAATATGACGGGAAATTATTCAAGAACGAAAAAAAACTTTATCGTGCTGGGTTGCCACAGGAGAAAAAGAACTGTCTCTCTCAAATGGCTTTCCAGAGCCAAGTGCCTGTGATGTAGTTTCATCTACTGTTGTCGACAAATCACTTTCGTCCAAACCAGAATTATTTAAATCGTTATCTAGTGAAGCATGTATTGTTTGGGAGCCCAAAACAATTTGCTTTGGATTGGCCTGAAAATTGTTGAAGATAAGAAGGTAAACATCAAACCATTTCTTGTGCCAAACAAGAAAGGAATCAGATTCGCAACGGGAAATCAAACTTTATCATACCGTTTCATTCTTAGGCTTCAGTACAGGCAAAACGAAATTCATTCCACTCCTCTTCCGTTGCAATAGCAAGCGATAAGTAGCAGTCAGATAGTCAAATCTCCACTAAAATATCAAGCTAATGTTAACACCAGATTACCTACAAAATATTGAGAAATAATATAAATGAAAATAAATTCTTTACAAAATTGATTGCATCTAAAAACTCACTTCTTTAACAAGGGCTTCCATCTCGCCAAACGGTCGTCCGAAATGGGAAGCAAGCTCTCTGACCACTTCTTCGTCGATGATGTTCTTCTATAATCTTACTTTACATTAAATTTAAATCAGGAGTGTATGCTGTGATTACAACTTTTTCATTGAAAAATTTGAAATGCTAACATCATATATAGATTTCCATTTCAATGTCTGAGAATATTTTTTATTGATCCACGGATGAACGATCAATTTGGAAACAGTGATGCGCTTTTCAGGATTCACTTGCAACATAGACTTCAGTAAGTCTCTACTTGAAGGACTCAGATAATTCGGTTCGTAATATCTTCCAGTCTGAAGTCAAAGACGTTGCAGATATCAACAATTGCAAATCGAAAATATCTAAGATGAAATTAAAGCATTTTCATAATTTACTAGTTGAAAACAAGACACAATAGTAACACACCGCAATCTTTGTGTACAGCTTTTGAACATTATTATCCTCAAATGGTAAGCAGCCACAAAGCAGAGTATAAAGTAGTACACCCATGGACCATACGTCGATTTGATGTCCTTTATATGGTAACCCCTACAATGGTTTTTGTGCAATCCAAAATTAGAAGCAAAATATTACTGTGAAATAAATCTAATACTTAAAAAGACTAACGAATAAATCAACCATGCATTACTTGAATAAGTTCAGGAGCTGCATAAGCAGGTGAACCACAACATGTATGCAAGAAATCACATAATCCAAGTTCCGGTTTCGCGCAAAGACCAAAATCAATGAGTTTCAATTGCAAATCTTCGGTTAGTAAGAGATTTTCCTAAAAAAAGAAACATTTAAAATCAGCTCAACACTGACTTTGATTTCATTCCTTTAGCATTAAAGAAAGTTGCAAATAATTATTCTCAAAATCACAACTAACAGGCTTCAAATCTCTATGGGCAAATCCCATGCTATGAACATAAGCAATAGCTTGTACAAGCTGTCGAAAAAAGTGACGCGCTTCGGATTCTTCCAACCGTTCCTTTTTGACAATGTAATCGAACATCTCACCACCACTACAATACTGAAATGAAATTCACTATCTAGACACAGCAGTTTTTCGAAAACTAATTTCAGCTTTCGGCATGAAATCATAAGTTTATAAAAACAGATTACTAATAATAGATACAACAGCAAACCTCCATAACAATAAAAAATCTCAACGGTGTGTCAATACACTGATATAGTGTGCATATATTTTGATGTGACAATAGCATCAACGCGTCCAGTTCAGTTTTTACTCGAGGTAAATCTTCCTTCTAAACGAATAATTTTAGTTTTTTGACCGAAAAGTTAAACAAGTTATACTTCTTAAATCATCGCTGCTACCATCAAAATTAGCAGAGTTCACACCATGCAGCGCTTTCTAACTAGTAGTAATAGACTTCAAACATTATTACGTGTTGGACTCCTTAATGTTATTCTTACTCTGCTTGATGGAACTTAGTTGCCTCGAAAGAGACAAAAACGATAGTCTTCCTCGCATCATAAAACTTCTAAAATATGCATCCTCTCATGGCCTGATCAAACTGCGCAATATTATCCGTAGACCGCTATCGAGTATTTCGGACGGTTTTGAGTGAGAGTATAACCATAATTAAAATATAACTCTGTTTCATATTAATATGCATATAAAAAGCATGGTTATTTCATTCCTATTCATATGCCTATTTTACAGCCAAAATAATATTGTTGGAAAATTTGTAACAAATAATGAAAGTTAAATATTCAAACCTTGATTTTCAGCTTGTCGATGATCTTAATGGCAACTTTCTGTGAAGTAAGTAAATGTGTTGCCAGGTATACTCTGCCAAAACCACCAGAACCCAGTTCGTCATGCAAAGCATACAAGCCATCCAGAGCTGCATACGGTGATAACAACTGTCTAACTTCAGTGGTACCCGAATTATAAGGTGAAGCTACCGACATCTGCAATTTTAATCATGATATATATAATTACTTGCGCAATAACTAGAGCTTCCTCAAGTTCTCATTATATGTTCACTATAGTCATGAAGATGAACAACAAGTCATGCAAGGCATCAGAAGGGCATACAAAAAAATAGATAAGAATTAGTTCTCAAATCACTTCAAAAGTCATTCCAAACTTTTAAGGGCAATAAAAACCGCTAGCTAAATACAAGCGCAATGAAATGGACAAAGACAGTACTTTCGAAATAACGATATGACAGGCCGCTTCAGATTGATGTGAACACAGTGAATGAATATTTAAATAAAGCGGATACATTAAAAAATAATAATGATATCCGCTTTTGCATAAATGCAAATTACGTTGTAGAAATTCAAGCTAAATATAGCAAAAATATGCAAATTATTTACAAATATTTACAAACATATTTACAAACTTTACAAACATATATCTGTACTTTGTGGAATCAAATATGGAGAAAACAATGAAATCTGATGCCTAGATACTTGCATATGCTAGAATGATCTTTCTATGATTTAACTTCCTAAAATCTCAGAATTCGATTTCTCTCATCCATTCCAGCAGATGTATGTATAATCTAGCCTGTTTCATGATAAATGTTTAAAAAAAATTCACCATACAACTCCCACTACGCCTATGTTACTTCTCGAATTGACATCCCACCATACGAATTGTTTGAAATTTGCAACCGCTTTTAAAAATTTGGACGAAATCCAAGTGTACCATTGCAACGCCGTAGTGAGGCTGTGTGTAGTGCTTAAAATGAGGTATCGGTCCACCATTTGACCTGACCTGTTCACATCGTCCTATGGAATTTCATGAAAAGACATCAAAAAACTTCGATCACCAATTTTAAATTACTTAGAGATTAATGTGACCCGGAAGACTTTTCAAATTTCCAGGTTGCTTAAAGAATCAGTGCAGATGATTGTCAAAATTTGTGTCTTTTTAGGTCAAGATACAACATAACTGGTGAAATTTTTGTTTTGAAATGCCGCTAAAAAGAAGATTACTAAGTTCCATATCGAAAGCCCTTTCACGACCAGAATTGAATTTCGATTTTTTGTTGAATGGCAAGAATCTGGACCTGATTAAAGAAAATATACGATGTCGTAAAGGTATTGGTGATATCGATGCCGTCCATAGGTTGTGGAAGCAAATCCGAGATTATTCACAAAAGTTGGAGCAATCCGAGAAGGAATACCAATCGTTATGGGATAAAGTATTTTTTTTTTTCTTGAATCAACGATTAACTGGATTTTGTTTTCCAAGTAAAAAGAAAGTGAAATTTATAGCTATACGAAGAAGCCATGCTTATACCAAATTTGTGCCATCCAAGTGTTGCAAAGGGTGGCTTTTCGAGCGCACACGCTGTGCGATTTTTTGGTGAGAAACGAAACGACGATGATTTGGAAACTGCGGAAACTATTGCTAAAGCTTGGAAGGCTCTTTACAACCCCTCAAAAGCATGCGGTGAACGAAGTTATGCATTTATCGGTATTTTTCTTCCATATTTCACCATTATTAAGAAATTTTAGCTCCAAATTGTTTACAGCTTCTTTACATCTTTTAGGTCCTTTGGCGGATTTGGAGCTTGCTTTACTTGATTACGTTTCATCTGTTGTGGAACAGAAAGGTTTCAGGCCGGTCGTTGTACCGGACATAGTTCATGAGAGTATTCCTGAAGGATGTGGATTGCAGCAAAGATCTGATAAGGATATCCTGTATCGTGTGAAGAACTACAACGATTTCTGTTTATCGGGTACATCGGGTTGGTGGTTGTCATTTTATAAAATATTACACTTCTAGTTGAATTTAAGTCAAAGCGAAGTCCAAAAATAGTTTTGTGGTCTTCCAAGTTGATTCCGTTAAGACGAGTCTTGCTACAAAAAAGTCAAAAGAAAACTGTGAATGGTCGCAATCAGTTGACCAGGTTATTGTAAAATAATGTGGTGATTTTATGGTCATTAATCTGGATAAGATTTCTGTGCATTTAAATTAATTTGTCAGAGAAAGGGAATTTATGATTGCGTCAGTGTCCAACGAAACACATAAGATCTCCTTTCATTCACATACGTGGACTTTTGTATTTGGAGAAATAGGACTCGGCAGTTTGGTAAGCGGACGGATTTTTGGATATGATGAATTACCTCTCAAGCTGAAAGCTCTGAGCAGATGTTTTCGGCCAGAAATTGCAACAAACGCAACCGAAAGTAAATTGTATAGAGTTCACGAATTTAATAAGGTCCTTCTTTTTTTTCGTCAAAAAGCTTTTTCGTGTTAGAAGAGTATTGTAAAGCACACTAATACAAGAGTTGCAAGAATTTGATTTAGGTTTGAATTACATTTACTTTCTCCCTATGACGCACTAATTATAGTTATGGCTTTCTCGGATTAAATTTCATTTCTTAGTAACCCTCTGAACAATAAGTGAATTAATTTGGTATTTGATACTATAAGCTCATGTAGGAGCTTTCGACCTGTTCTGCATGCAGTGATCCATGCAGCACTATTGCAGGACGTATCACATCAATAATAAAAACTTAAGAATGAATTCATGTACAAAAAATTTCAGATCGAAATGTTTGTTATTTGCGATGAAAATGACAGCGATCTGCAGCTAAATGAACTGATCGAAATACAGACGTCGATTTTTTTAAGCTTAGGACTACATTGCAGGTCTGCATTGGCGAATTGACATAACGTGCCAGTTCACAGTTTTTTTTTCTTTTTTTTTTACAAACTGATCGGATCATCAATTTCTAGACTTCTGGATATGCCTTCGGAAGAATTAGGTGCTTCAGCTGCTCGCAAATTTGATATCGAAGCTTGGATGCCGGGAAGAAAAATGTTTGGTGAAGTATCAAGTGCTTCAAACTGCACTGATTATCAAGCAAGACGGCTAGGTTTGTATTTTTTTTCGGGCGTTATTTTTTTTTTCAGTGTTTTTTTTCGGGTGTACTTCTCTCCAAATGTAGATATCATTGTTTATGTTCTGTGGCATTGGCTTTGTCTCCATTGTATTAATTTGAAAAATATTTTCGAAACATTTTCTGACTGTCTCAGGTATTAAATATCGTGATGCGAGTGGTGTGGAGAAATTCGCTCATACTTGTAACGCTACGGCAGTTGCAACCACAAGAACGCTTATTGCTTTGCTAGAAACCTATCAAAATGTAATGTTTTCGGAGTGCAGTTTCAATTCAGTTCCATATTTGCCTTTTGCAGCTTTTAAATTTTAGTAATGATTTTAGGAAAGAAAACGCTTGCTAGAATTACCGTACGATATTCGCAGAAGGATGCCCAAAACAAGGTCCTGGACTATCAGGTTACGTAATGCTGTAGATGTAAATATCAGTCGTCAATGTACTTCGTAATTATTTTTAAATTGAACACAATCACAATTATGAGAAGCCAAATGCGAAAATCACGAGTTCACTGTGAAAAATAATAAATCTGTCGAGAAACACGAATACTTTATTACGCAGCATCTCACACTGATTGAAAATTCCTTGCAGTATGTATTGAGTAATAGCTCATTTTTAATTCTTCTTGTTTTCTCGATAACTAATCTTATTGTATTCAAGATGTTATTGTTGTAGTTAATTAACCATTTTACAGCAGTAATTTGATCAGTACCTAGGATTTTAAGCGCTGATTAAGCTTAAATAAGTTCTTAACTTCCGTGAATTAAATGAGAGAGTCTCTGCAGAAACACAGATATGCAATTAATCTGTTAAGTCTAAATTCCGTTTTGAACGCTGCTTTCGGAATTGTCATGGGAAAATCTATTGTCAAACTGGATAAAAATATACTGATACAATTTGCTGGATGGTAGATCCTGAATGCTGTTGTGAATTTTATCCACTTTGACTCATGTGGAATTGTATGTGAGAGTAAAGACTTGCTTTTGATTGGAGGAATCACGAATGAATACTTGTGTCGTCTTTATTCTTAGAGATTTACGCGCAATTACAGAACTTAATACAACGATATGGTAAACGTATTTAACACAAGAACAATAGTGGTAAGAAATGAAAATAAACAAAAGTGTTGGCCGGTAAATAAAGCAAGTGTGAAAACGGTTGAAAGTCGAGATCACTATTGTGTCAAAAAAGAGTGAAAAATCGAGTGAAATCATTGGCTTATAACATTTTAGACATAGCAGGATTTTTGAGCATTAGATGAAGGATAATCATTTGAACCTTCCGACAGTTACATATAGGTTATCAACCTATAGGGTATCAATTAAAGCTTCTGCTGCAATGAATGGACGTTACACGTTGCAAATTCCGACATATGGCTAGTCATGAGCAAAGATGCTTTATATTTGACATTTGCATATGATTAATTACCGTAAAATTCTCCATTACTTCAGGTTTCGAAATGATTTTAATTTTTTTGTATAATGAATCAATTGTCTCACAGATAATTGAACTGAAAAATATAAATATATCCCCAAAGAGCAGGAAATTATTGATGTGGAAAACTTCATAAGATTTAATAAGCTCCGATATCTTCAAGATTATATTAACATTCCCATCTATCACCTGACCTGACTAACTGCCATATTTTAGGACAAAACTGAGGTTTCAACTGAAACACAAATAAAACGCAGCTTTGTTAGGAAATGTCGGAAAATCTAAATATTAAATTACAAGCAAAACTCCTTCATTCTTTTTCTTCCTCTAACATACATTCACTTCAATTTTAAAAAAAAAAGAAAAAAATTGAAACTAAAAAAGATTTTCAATTAATTATTAAAAATGAAAATTAATAGTTGCATAAATGAATAGTAAATTGCATGGATGAAAATCAATCATAGCGATCATTCATATTCATTACTTCCTATTCATTTTACTATTTCCAATAATTATTTTAAAATAAACAATTTTTCATATTTAATTAAAAAATACAAAATTTTTGGTTTCTTTTTGATCATAAATTAATTAAATAAGAATTAATTTCTTTACTTTGACTGTAAATGTAGTAAGTTTGTCTTATTGTCTGTCTTATTGTCCCAGTGAAATTTAAACTTCGTGTTACGATTTGTTCATACACACATATCTGAGCATTCAAATATATGTTCATTTGCGCGCTTTCCCAATTGCAGAAATTTTCTTCACTATTTGTGTTTTTTTTTTTTTTCCACCGTGTACTATATATGCTATATCGTATATCATTAGTGTAACTGAACATTAGCTTATTTCACTTTAAATTAAGCGTAATTTCATTTATACATATTCAAATATTAATTGTATTATGATAACATTACATACATTATGCATTATATATGACGTGAAAGTTTTTGTTTATCGTACGTTAAATTAGACGTATTTAGTACTTTTATTTACTTAATTTATGAATTTTGTTGCTTTTTTTTTGAACATTAGCTTATTTCTAATTTGATTAATTTTCAATTGCAATAATATCGGTTTTATTCATAAGGATAGCGACTATATTTGTTCTTCAAATGCTTCATTTTCTCGCAAATTTTTTTGTCGGATTTATATTGAGTTAATTTAGTTATCCATAGAACGTACTTTGACATTTTTAAATTACTCCTTCTAAATCCTTGATAAAGATCTTGACTGTAAATTATTATTTAGCTGATCTTTCGATGTACATCTTTGCAAACTATTAGCATAGTTCATAATCTAGATCCGAATGTTTTATATAGGATCAATCAAGATCTTTATCAAGAACTGATTTGCAATTAATTAGCTTGAAGATGTAATGATTGGAAAATACATTTTGGCATCATCTAATGACTGATGTAGCAAATTGCATGGTGTGCTGAAATGTTTGGTGGAAGTTTGGTGGAGTTGATACTAGAATTAGAATTTGGAACTAGAAGCTTTCACTTGATCAGATTGACAATCCCTATGTTGCGATAAATTCCTGGCTTGGGTGCGTTGGTAATCAAACGTCCGCTTTCTTTCTTACTGAATTGAAATTTGCTTTTCATTGAAATCTGCTTTTCCTTGTTACCCAAATCAAATGACGTTAGCATGGTAATGCATGCACCATTAATAAACCCTTTATGTAGAACTAATTTACACATCTCCCAAATTCAAGCACTAATTTAAACGTTAATCTAATTTAAAAGCACAACTTCTTTAAGTTTTTTAACACGACGCATTATTTATGAAAAGTGAAGCAAACATGGCAGCACTGCAAAAGATCAGTGTCATATTTATACGACCAGGTCGAGCAGGCCTTTTTCATCCTAAGAGATTATCCGACCATATGATTATTTCGCCAGTTCATCAGCATTGAAGAAATTTTTAAACACTTTGCCAATTGTTCATTAAATCATTAAATTACATCATTTCATCTATAATCCACCTCACGAGTTACTCGTAGAACATCTTTCGTGGAGCTTACTTTATTGTTTTCTAGAAGAAGAAATTCATTTCGGATGCCATTTTAAGCCCTGCGCATTTCAATTCCACCTAAAGATATTTTCAGTTGTAAAGTTTAGCAGCACTAAAATTATCCAGTTTCGATGATATGTACCGCTTTGATATGTATTCTTGTACCGCTTACTCTTGCAAAGTGTATCAAAATATCTGAACACATCAGAGGCAAAACATAATATGCCATGAAATTACATTTCCCAACTGCATTCCGTAGCTTTTTAAAACTTTCCAAATTAAAGCATCTCAAATTATTGAAATCTTAAGTTCGACTATTTTAAAAAAAAGTGCCGTGAAAAATCAATTACACTGACAAGCCAAGCCATAAGCACTTCCCCTTATTATTTGAAAACCTATAGGGATCATATCTCACAATGTCAAATGCATAATCATTAAAAAAAAACCTCCTGCAGAAGAAGTTTGAATGACCATTCCAGTCAAACAATACTACAACAACAAAATAGTTAAGCTTGCTTATTCTTTAAAATATAACTCTACTACTTTCTATGTCACTTAACCTATGCTTGATTTCTTAAAATATCATGTGCAACATCACCTGTCCATCAGTTACTGAACTGTCAACAAAAATAATTATTTCGTCCAGAATAAATTTGAATTGATCGCAGTAAACATGAAGCACAAGTGATGCAGTAAATGAGAGTTACAAAATGGATACCAAACAAGTTATATCACAATATATTTGGTGAACGAAAGACACCAATTACAATATTTATTGAGTATATTACATAATAAATAGAAGTATAAGGAATGGTTTCAAAATATGCAAACAATATGATTCAAAACAAATGTCACAAATGTCAAACAAATATTAGTGTCAACCAGAAGAATAATTACATATAGAGATTAATGAAACAACAGAAAATACTGTCAGTGAAAACTCATATGAAATGACGATCATATCTGATTATATCGTTTCATCTTCGTCATTCAAACAGAATGGACAGACTCTCGGTCAATATTTTCATTTAACTTAGATTTATTAGTATTGTACTTATTAACCATCTCCTGCAAATCAAGCAACATACGAACTAAGCAACTATTTACTGACAAAATTAACCAAAATGCAACTATATGAACTCAGTTCCAAATCTAGAATAAAAAAAAAATTAAACTATTCATTAAGAGCGAGACAGAATTTAACACTATTCATTAAGAGCGAGACAGAATTTAACCCAACTTATATTCAAGATTTAGTTTTTGTTCCTGGATAAAGCGTCACCAGAAATAAAGAACTAACTTTTTGTTTAACTATTGTATATGCAGCGGAACCACTGAGAACAACTGCATTACTTACCCACCAAAGTAATGGTTTCATCTCTTGCCACCATACAACTGCAATAATAGTTTGTGCTGCCGCTTTCGCCGTGCCACTTATGTTATGTGTTAAAGGCGATGTTACCTAAAAAATGAAATTTTGAAAAGCCAGGAAATGGTAAATTATTGTTCCTTTGAATATAAAGAACAACAAAACAATTACCTGAATCTGCCATCCAGTAACATAGCTCATTAAAAAACCAAAAATACCCGATAATGTCATCAAAGTCCAGAACTGTAACGAAGATAAATAAGGAAAATAAAACACTTCAGTTAGATCACCAGTGAACAACATAACAGGTAGGAATAACACTAACGCATTTATATTGTTGTACCTGAAAATACGAAGAGCTCGAAAAATTTCAATATTTTGGAACTATTCAAAGTCTATTTTCTATGCAATCATTTTAATTCGCCGCGGTTATCATTATTTTACCATTCAAAGAAAAAATAAACGTTAATTTGATGCTATCATTTAATCCTTCAATGATTTATTTAGCTTACAAAGTCAGCTTCGCAACACTGTCGTCAACCAATGGAAGAGTCTGCCTTGTATAAATAGCATTCAGGGCAACAAACATTGATGCTGCTATACCAAATATAACACCAATGACAGATAAAGTTCCTAGAAAAGTTCACGAAAACATCTAACTGTAAAGTAACCATTTTGGAAGTCAAAACAAATCCTTGAAAAAATGTATCACCAATATTTTCTCAATTAAAGGTGAATGTAAATATACCCCCCGCATCTTCTTGATCCACACCGAGAAGAAAACCTCCAATAATTAACGCACAACATAAAATCGTTTTCAGTGATGTTAGCTGTCCCAAAATGATGTAAGAACATATCTGAATTGCATATGAAACTGGTTAAAGGTTTGGTTTCAATTACAATTTAAAGCCTATCAAAAACGCTATCACATCAGAGTCCAAAATTCCGCAATATTCTAACTTCAGGCAAATATTTCTCTGCAACTTTTGCCACTTTTCTAACCTAAATTGCATTCTTTTCTACATAACATATATTTTGGGAACAACATCAATCATATTTCAAATCTCACCACGTTGAAAACAGTAGTTAGCGATCTCCCAATATAGTAAAATGAAACACCGACATATTTCAAGCAAAGATTATTTGTAGCTATCATTGCGACAAACATAAATGAGAGCGGTAACACCTGAAAAGACAGCAATAAAACATACAATGAAGACAAAGAATAAGAGGTCAAGTTTTTGAACAATTCTAAAGCAGAATAAGTATAGATAGCTAATGATACAATAATAGTTCAAAAAACCAGAAGATATGAATATGAAATCAAAAATACATACTTCTCTCGAAATCCCGTGATCAAAACGCATGGATGGAAATGTAAACAACGACGGATATTGTTTAGAAATACAGCAAAAAACACAAGACAGTACCACTGTCACAAAACATTGGTACCAAGTTACAAAAAACGGTGCATTGAGCTGCAAACTTAGAACAATCTCAAACAATTGAGAACTTCAAATCTTAAAAATGATTACACAGTTGCAATGATTGAATACACTTAACTTCCATCTCTAGTATTAAAAATAAAAGAAAAGATCCAGTTATTCTAAGACTCTTTCCACTACAATTAAAATTACAAACACTTACCTTAAGTGTCTTACTGTCTAGCAAATATTTGTTCAGAAATACGAGACTTATTGAACAAAACCTAGAAAAACAATGTTCTTAATGTTTTCATTTGATCTAAATTTAGAAAGTTTACCAAAAAAGTTGAATCACTTTAAACAACTTTTAAAATTTCTTTTCAATCTACTAGTTTACCAGTATAGGAAGATGACAACGGATATTTTGGCATATTTCTGCGTGAGGGATTCACCTTTGTGTCCATTTTTCATCTCCAACTTCAATTTCTTGAAGTGTTAAAAAACAAAATCGTTCACCTGCAAAATCAATAACGGAAAACATTTCGCATTCTAAACCCTATTCCATGGACCTTTCTGTTCTCTTGATATAACTTGATATAATGTGCACCACTGTGCATACATGCTCTTACGTTGGAAGCAGTTGTAGTGAATTTAGTTCATTATGGTTTTCAAATTTTAGAAAGTTTGGTGTTACGAAGATAAAACATGCTTGCTTCATTTTAAAAGATAAAATTCTTAGCTAGATATAATGACCGTTTATTCGACGAGCAAGTAAGATGACCAAAAATGCTTAACTATCACAGTATCACACCCTAAGGTAGTAATCATAAAATTGGAACCAAATTTAGAAATATTTTTTCACTGGCTTACATGATGAACTTAAATTGAAACAGTGCAAATAACTTAACAGAGAAATCTTACAGAATAACAAACACGTTGAAAAAAGTTGGTAATAACATCTACATGGATTACATTTATGGAACAAGACAAAACATTGTGATGGAAATAATACATATTAGAAAAGAAACATTGAAAAGAAAATACTCAAAATAATTTGCAGAAATTTGATTTCGCAAATTATTTTGAGGAAAAATAATTTTCATCATGTGGATTATGAAAATGACTCTACGACAAAGTATCACTGCTCTCCTTCTAACAAACGATGTCCAAATATGGCACTACCAACACGCACCGATGTACTGCCTAACATTATTGCTGATTCAAAATCGTTTGACATTCCCATCGAAAGTTCAAAATCGCTCTCATTTTTTCCTGCGCGTTCACAAAACCTAGAATAATATTTTTCTGCGAGTTCACAAAACCTAGAATAATACTAAATAACAATATCAAAATGCTAAAACCAAATGATTTGAATTAGTAATTAAATTGATATCACCTTACATTTTCCTTACTTCGAAAAGTTCTATAAAATCTCTGTTGGGAGAATTTGACATACTATGCGCAATAGAACCAATTGTCATAAAACCACCGAATTTTAACGATGGACAATGCATCTGAATAAACTCAGCCAATTCCAATGCCTAAAAGTCAGCCATTTATCATTTTTGAAATGACAATTTTATCTTTTTCATGTGCGACAGATTAGTGCAGCTTGGACTAATCTCTTTTCAAATGCACTTATCAGGTTTACGAATTCACTGATGAGTAAAATTCTGTATTTAGCAGGAAATAATATTATTGCAAATTCCGGAACTGAAAAATCTTAATTATTACAAAACAATGAAATGAACAATATACCATTTCAGGCGTTGTTCCTCCTTTCTGCTCTTCCTTACTCGTATTAACTTGCACCAGAACTTTCAATATTCGATTATGTTTTGCAATTTCTTTTTCCAGAATAGAAGAATGTTTCTTGCTGCATATCGTCTCCACACAAGTTAAGTTATCAATTTCCGCTAGCTTTGCAATCTACAAGTATACTGAGAAAAGTGTTTAACATCGAACAAAATTTTTTCGAAAGTCTGCATTATAAACAATTTATGTAAGTTTTTCGAATTCTGCACTATACGCTTCGTATTTTCAGCACACTCTCACCCAATCAATGATATAATTCAAAGCATTCTTTTCCACAACATTTTAAAATGAAATTTCAAATACCTTGTTTGACTGAATTTGGCCAATAAAATGCCACTGTATATTAGGACATTTTGATTTTAACGCTTCTGCTTTATCTGCAAGTTCCTGAACATAATTTTCGCCAAATTTCACTTGTCCCGCATCGTAGCAACATCTTGAAATACTCGATATAGCTGAGGAATTGAAAATAACGAAAGCAATCAAGGGTCAACTGATATTTTTTGGTGTAAAACATTCATGTCAATCTGTAATTCATATTTTCTCTATTTACAGATTGATGGTCTGATGCTAATCTATAAGAAATTTAACTGCATTCCACATGCCAATTCAATTGCTGTATCGCTAGGCTAGATAACAGCATAGATTTCTTTTTTATGAAGTATGAAACATGAAATTTAGGAAAATCACATATGGATCAACCTGCATCATGGTGCTTTTATATCTAGATTGAATGGAGAAAATCTAATTTCGATTCAGGCTAAGAAAATAGAATCTACTGGATGAGCGATGAAGATTTCGTCTTCGAAACAGCTATCAGCGACGGTTTTTGTCCACGCCAGTAAGGACTCTGTTCTGCTTTTTTCGATGCATTTTCGATACGTAGTAGAGTGAATTGAAGGTTACTAATAATTACGGCGTTATTTAATTTCGTACTAATTCCACTCATATCACAACATATGTCGTTCAGCTGTCTCACATTCATAACAGAGAAACGGAGAAGACTCGTGACAACTTCTTAAATCTGTACCGAGCCGTCATTTCGTCGTTGGTATTTTCCAGTTTTACAAGGTTCTTTGTTCCATATTGTTCAAATAGCTGAAGCAAAAGGTATTATTGTAGGGTGCAGGAAAGGTTAAGTGTTTAATAAAAGGTATTGTAGGGTGCAGGAAAGGTTAAGTGATTAATAAAAGGTATTGTAGGGTGCAGGAAAGGTTAAGTGGTGAAGAAATATGAGATGGAATTTAAGAATATAATTTGAGCTTTGGAATTGCTAGGATTATTGTGAACCTTCAGGTTATTAGTCCTCGTTCCTGTGTTTTTACTATTTCTATTATCAGTTAGTCCAGCTTTCTGGAATTATGTAAGCTAAATAGATGGCAAATTAAACAAAATGAATTTGGCAAGGAATTTGTAACATTTAAATGAAAAAATCATTGTATAGTGGCATGTTTTTCTTGGACCACCACGAGTGTTTCTTTCCCAGCTGATCTGGTTGCACTGTAATTACTTTGTAGTAATGGGTTCGCATGAAAAGCATAGCGGTCGCAGCAGCCGAGATAAAATTGATTCAAAAAGATATCGTTCGCCAAAACGTCAAAGAATTCGTCGCGATCGAAGTCGCTCACCACGGGATAAGCGGACGAAAGATCGCAGCAGATCACCAAGGAAAAGAGATCGAAGTCGTTCGCGAGATCGATTTGATCGAGATGGTAAAAAGGATAAAAAGAGGGATAAAGATTTGGACCTGGGTGAAATCGTTGCCATGACAGATAAGGTTTTTGATTCAGTAGTTTGATAGAAGCAATAATTCTGACGGAAGAAAAAATTCATATTCTTTGTATATGGAAGTCTTTCTTATTGTGAATTGTAGAATGAAGCTGAAAGAAAATTAGAAGTTGAAATGCAAAAGCGTCGTGAGAGAATCGAAAAGTGGCGCTTGGAACGAAAGAAAGGCGAGGTAACAGCAAGCGATGAAGGTACTTCGAAAACAGAGGAGCTGCAACAGCAGGAAAAGAAATGGACATTAGATAACGAAGAAGAAGACGAAGAAAGTACACCACAGGAAATTGAAAAGTTTGTTTTTTGTTTGTCAGTTTGAAACAATGGTTTTTTGGTTTACTTTTTTAGTTATTTGTCTCTCTTTCTTTGGTTATTTCGTTTGCACATGAGTTTATGCAAGAGCGTTGTACGTCGGTAAGTTTTATTCTGAAATGTTTCGAGATCGGTTAATACACTGTAGTCTATAAAAAGGAACATCAGTTATTTTTCGCAACATTCTCTAATGGAATGAATTTCGGAATATGTTTTTGTAGAAAGGAATCGGAAGATGGCGATGAAATTGACCCACTTGATGCATTCATGTCTGAAGTCAATAAAGAAGTCCGTGCTTCTAAATATGGACTAGAGCAGGTAAGAAGACATTTTGTAGTGAAACGAGATCAGATATATGAGTCAAGAATTATTTCTTTATACTTTTGTTCCAGAATAATGAAGGAAAAGCTCGCATAGTTGTTATCAAATCGAATGCAAATTTAGAACCGAAGAAGGGTGAAATCATTGAAGCAGAAGACGAAATCGAGGTACATCGTTTTGTCTTCTCTATTATTTTAAGCAATGCTTTTCATTCTAATACTAAGCTTTATTTACTGTCGCAAGATTTAGTCATTTCTATGGAATAAATTCATGTTTGTGTTTTTGAGGAATGGTGTTTCATTTATTGGATGATGTTTTATCTTTTAATTTAATCAGTTAATATTTTAGCCTGTTATTGATGACTTCGATATTGAGAAAGCAGCTTCATCACTGATTGCAAAGGGAAGGCAGCTACCACAGACTGACCATTCTAAGGTAATTACATTCAGGATCTTTGTTGTATTTATGGTTTAGAAAGATGCTAGAATTAGTTATTCCCAAAATTTTCAATCATGTCAGTTCCCTGTACTCTCAAAAACGTATTTTTTCTTGTTTATTCTTATATAAATTAGAATCTTATGGTCCATAGTACAACATTCAATACGTTTTACATTTCTCTTTTCAAAGGTGTATTACCGCTCCTTCCGTAAGAATTTTTATGTGGAAACTGCGGAACTGGCAAAAATAACAAAGAAAGAAGTAGACGATTATCGAAAAGAACTGGATATCCGTGTGAGGGGTAAAAATTGTCCAAAACCTGTCCGATCATGGGCACAATGTGGTGTCGAGTGGAAAATTTTGAGCACTTTAAAAAAGTTGGTGTTTCAGTAATTCACATTGTTTTCACTTAAGATCGATAAGTTTTCTGCGCATAAGAATTAGCGGAATTACTTAGAATCTATGCAACTTTATAGATGTTCGATATTTAGGCTAGGATATAAGCAACCGACACCAATCCAGTCTCAAGCAATTCCGGCAATTATCAGCGGTCGTGATGTCATTGGTATAGCTAAAACCGGTAGTGGTAAAACACTTGCCTTCCTGCTGCCTATGTTTAGACACATATTAGATCAACCAGAACTGGAAGAAATGGATGGTCCTATTGGTATGTTTCGGAGAAGAATTTAAAAGCGAGCATTGCAATTTCTAAAATCAGAAGTTATATAGTTGCGAATGACTTTTCAGCCGTAATAATGTCACCAACAAGGGAACTTGCCATGCAGACATGGAAAGAAGCGAATAAGTTTGCGAAACAGCTAGATATCCGTGTTGCATGTGTTTATGGCGGTGTCGGAATATCTGATCAAATAGGGGATTTGAAACGAGGAGCCGAAGTTGTTGTGTGTACAGTCGGGCGTCTTACGGATATGCTTGCTGCAAATAAAGGTTAGAATCGTTTTCTTCAGATATTGGAGCAGTGATTTGCAAATTTAGGTTTCCTATTTGTCTCATTCTGTTACAGTAATTGCAGTTCTTTACTATGAATAAATTTCCCTGATTTTGTCGTAATTTTTAATTAAATTTTTGAGGCAAAGTAACAAATTTACGACGGGTGACATATCTCGTACTTGACGAGGCTGACAGAATGTTCGATATGGGATTCGAGCCACAAGTGATGAAAATTGTAAATAATATACGTCCCGATAGACAGACGGTTCTGTTTTCTGCAACCTTTCCGCGGCAAATGGAAGCACTTGCAAGAAAGATTTTGGATAAACCGATTGAAATAATGGTGTTTGATTTTTCTGATGTGTAAAGGTTTGCGAGTTGTTTAACTGAATCTATTTTGGTTCGGGTCTTATTTGAATTTTAAACCAAGTTATATTTTTAGGTAGGTGGAAAAAGCGTTGTTTGTGACGATGTGAATCAAAATGTTGTAATTTTGGAAGAACATCAAAAAATGCTAAAACTTTTGGAATTGCTCGGTGTTTACTGGGAAAATGGAAATGTCTTGGTTTTTGTTGACAAACAAGAGAAAGCAGATGATCTAGTCACACAACTAATGCGCAATGGCTATAACTGTGCTCCATTGCATGGTGGTATTGATCAGTTCGATCGTGACTCAACAATACTTGACTACAAGGCTGGTAAAATTAAACTGCTAGTAAGTTTAATTTATTTTCTTTTCTGCTCCAATTTTTTTCGACTAAAGATTGGATTCGTAAATTTTTGCTTTAAAACTCCGATTTGATTCCGTTTTATGACAATTATCGTTTTGCAGGTAGCAACATCAGTGGCTGCACGGGGATTAGATATCAAGAAACTGATCCTTGTGGTCAATTATGATTGTCCAAATCATTATGAGGACTATGTGCATCGTGTTGGTAGAACAGGAAGAGCAGGCAACAAAGGATATGCTTACACTTTCATCCTGCCAAGCGGTAATTCATTAGCTACAAGTCACTGACCAAATTTTTAAATGCATTAGCATTCATATACTTATTCCATCATTTCGCAGGACAGGAACGCATGGCAGGCGAAGTGTGTCGGGCTTTCGAAACAGCTGGGAAGGAACCACCAGAGCAACTGAAAAAAATGTGGGAGGACTATAAGGCACATATGGCAGCAGAAGGGAAAACCGTCCATATTGGTGGCTGCGGATTTTCCGGAAGCGGTTACAAATATGATCAGGTGATTTTTGAATAAATTTTCGGGATAATGTACAATCCATTTACATTCTCGCAGCACAATATATTTTTTTTTTTTTTTTTTCAGGCTGAAGATGAGAAAGAGGCAACGAGGAGAAAAGTTACACGTTTAATGCATGGCATGGAAAATGCTGTGGATGATGATGATGATGATGAGATCGAGCAGCAGCTTAATAGTATGATGAAAGGTAAAAGACGTATTGTCGAAGGTCACACTTTTGGTGGCACAACTTCGGGTTCAGGAGTTGCGGGTGACAAATTAGAGAAGGTATTCGTTTGTTCCGTACTTTTTCAGAAGTTCTGTACTAAATAAATGCTTTTCCAATACTGAGGTTTTAATTCTGTGTGGCAAAATTGTATTACGAAAAAATTTTCGTTTATAGGCACGAGCAATGGCAGCAAAGATTGCTGAAGCAAAGCAGCTTGGAGTTACTGCGCCAGTCGAAAAAGATGCAGCTTCTTTAACAGCCGAAGCCGTCATGCGTGGTAGTGATGCGGTACCAATAGCATTGTCGGTCCGTTATATTATTTTAAATGCATCTTTAGCAAGAAGTATCTTAAATTTCTTTTTAAATTTAGTATTATGGATGGCTTAAATTTAAACTTGCATTACTAGCTATAAAAATATGGAATTTACATGGTGCAGATTTTCTAATCCTTCGTTTCTGCTGCAGGCAAAATCGATAGCGAAGCAAAAAGCCGAACAGCTGAATGAACGCTTAAATTATATTCCGTCAGAGTTAATTCCAGGAGTTGAGACAGAAGCAGAATTGCAATATTTTGAAGAGGAAATTGAAATTAATGATTTCCCGCAGCAAATTCGCTACAAAATATGTTCCAGGGTAAAACAGTTTGTTGCAAACGGCTTATCATTTATAAATCCTTTTTTAGAGGAAATTTAAATGGCTTTGCTTTTAGAGATAGTTTTCATGAGGATATGGTAAATAATATGTGGTTCTAAATCGTTGAATTTAAAAACAAATGGGGAAAAATGGTTTAAAGAATTTTTAGCTAAGAAATTTTTACCTAATTTCATGCAAACATTGTGACTTCGCTTATCAAAACTGTTCGGATTAGAATTTCAGGACAGTTTAGCTCAGGTGCAGGAATATGCTGATGTCGGCATTTCCGTGAAAGGATCCTATTATCCAGGCAACAAAGAGCCAAAAGACGGTGAGAGGAAGCTTTTCCTATTTTTGGAAGCACGGTCTGAGCTTGCGTTACGCCGAGCACGTGAGGAAATTTTAAGAATTATGAAGGATACAGTGCGTCAAATGGTAATTTTTTCATTTTTTTCTCAGTTTTGAGTGCGATTAAGGTTGGGTGGGAATATTCTAGTAGTATTAATATTCATTAAGATTACTGATTTGACGAATCGTTGGTAGGAAATTCTTGGTAGTTCAACAAGGCGAGACCTGAATTGCAGTATTTTCAGGCGCAAACAGGTACAAGAAATGCTTCAACAACAGGAAGATACAAAGTTTTTTGAAAAGCTAAATTAATATGTCTTTGTTGCTGCGTTTAGATTTGCAACCGTTTTATTTTTTTTCGAAAGACTTATTTTTCGTGGAAAACAAACAAATTGAACGTTAAGTGATAAAAAAGTGATACGGAAAGTAATATGGGATGTATAAAACTGCATTCAAAAAATGAAGAAGGAAATAAGGAAATCTGTTCTTTATAATAGTGTGTTTTGATATCATATTGTTTTTTAAAGCATTCTTGATATACTTTAAATTTTTGATTTTTTCTTGTAAATATTTGAAATTGGTAGTTTGCTGAATGCTATTTTTTATTTTGTTCATATTTGTTAATGTTCTCGTTGTACTTATTAAATTGAAAAGTTTACGATTATTAATTGAATTGATCTTACTTTAATGCTCACACTTGCAAGCAATATTGCGCTCAGATATGAAATTGGTGTTGTGAAGAGTGATGAATAATCTAACGGGTCGTTGTTGCGACTCTCGTTTTTTTCACTATCGTCCCGTAACGCACTGGGTTCACACACTGCTGCTTAAAATTCTGTTTTTTTTTTGATTTTGCGGGAAATCGACAGTTTTAGATATGTTTAGCGTGAAACAACTGATGCAACGAATAATAAGCTCGTGTGTTTTAGTTTGAAATTGCATACTGCCTCTGTTCTTATTATCATCAAGTCTGTTCGGTTGTAGTACAGCTGCCTGCCTGAAGGAGAGTAATCACTGGCGAACTAGCAGAGTTAGACAACTGACTACCAGTTGATGGCCACTTAATCGACTTCACCTCACTCTTCTAACTAGCACATCAATAAACTGTAGTAGCACCGACATCCTACTAGTGTCGGAAATGTTAACTTCAGATATGACATTACGGTCATCCACTGATTCAACTTTTCCACAAAAGGGCACTATCAAAAAGGAGAAGAAGGTTAGAAAATTTTAATTTCTGTTATCAAATAGTATGATTTTTTTCCGATAATTCTAAGGAGAAAGGAATGTTTTTCCAAATGGAGCATTTATGTTGTTCATTGGTGTTTACATGGAAGCAAGTTTAGCCTAATTCCTTGCTATGGATGGGTAAAATGGATTTTGCTTGGTTAGGACAACAGGGAATTTATTTCCCTAGCAATTGTAAATATGGGATACCAGTATGTTCTAAATTAATACTTGTAGCAAATGACTGGAGCTGTGAGAATTTCATTCTAGGATGAATCATTTTTTGAAAAATTGGGCACTCTTGGGAGAAAAAAGAAAACGCAGCAACTGGAACAAGAAGCTGAAAATGAAGCTATTGAAGTGAGCTTTCCTTCTTTGATACATTATTAAATTTATTTAGCTATCACTTAAAATAATTTAAAATCTATCAAGTATTAAATGCTGGAGCTAAGTTGGGTTTGGAATCCCATCGCGACTAGGTAAATGAAGAACTCACGTATTCATATACACGAAGTGAAATGTAATAGATGAGGCGAGTGGATTTGATTACTTTACCGAATTTTTTGTAGAAGTATTTCGTAAAGTAAAATATCATCGTATCTAATAATAATGTTTGGTAGAGAAACGAATATAGCAAATGCTTAATGAAAGTCATTACTAGTTGCAGCATGTATTCATAAAGAATCATTGTACTGCGGGAGCGCAAAAGATATTATTGAGAGAGTGTGCAAAAAGAGTTTAGGAAGATGAAGCTGATAAATGGGATAAAGCTCATAAATCTCTGATATTATCCATATTTGTAGAAAGCGTATAGAAAAAAATGGATTGGTCTTAATATATAGTTGTACCGTCTGTGCTAAAGGTAGACTTGAAAAATCGATAAAAATCTAGCTGCTTTTAGTTTTCAGTGTATTTATATCTAGCTATGTTTTTTCTCGATTTTTTAATGATAGCTGAACAGAATGTTAAAGATTTTCAGTTTTAGGTAGAAACAGAAGGAGCGAAGGCAATTGATTCTGCAATTATTCCCGTTTCGGCTACTCCACAGAATATCATGCTTGAAGAGGGTAGGTATGCAGTGACAGGATTCATAAGTACATAGATATTTTCAGTTGCGTTGTTTTTCTTTCTTTTGAATCAATTTATGAAGTTTACTTTCCTTTGAATAACTGGATTATCACCGGTATGAAGTACTTATCATTTATGAAAACTGATGTGGTTTGAAAGGCCGTAGTTCATATGAAAGTTTTTCCTTATTTACATTTACTACGGGATGCAAAGAGAAGCGAAAAGTATAAAGTAGGATTTATTCTAATCTGGAGCAGTTTATAGTTGTTGTGGTCTTACGATAACTTTACATAGTTCGCACACTTTTGTAGGAGATTATTCCTGTATAGAAAAATTTGTATCAGATTGAAATATTATGCACAACTGAGGTTTTCTTAGGCGAAGAAAAAAGACTACTAACCATGGAATCTCGTGACGATCCACGTGTACAGGAGGTGATACAGCTTTTGATTCACTGGCTCAACTATGAATTAGCTCCGCAAAGAATCGTTGTGAAACACATACAGGAAGATTTGTATGATGGTCAAATCATACAGAAACTTACTGAAAGACTAGCTAACATCAAGGTCTGTGTCGTTTGTGAGAAGGGTATGCTGCGTACGTATTCTTTATTATCCGTCTGAAAAACGCTATTTCCCACTTTTTTGATGTGAAAGCAGTTTGATTCTTCCCAGTTTCTTGGATTAGTTGTCTCTTTTCTTTCTCGACGTGATTATTAAATAACTAATTTGGTTTTCTCAAATAATGAAATTCATTCAGATTGAAGTGCCTGAAGTGTCGCAAAGTGAAGAAGGACAGCGGCAAAAACTTCACAAAGTGATTGAAACTGTTAATCGCATCATCGCTGAAGGGCAGTATAAAAAATCAAAGTGGAGTGCTGATCTAATTCACAATAAAGTACCTTTGCTTTTATTGAATTCCTCCCTTCATCTTTGTGCGAGCAGTGTCGTTTGAGGCCACTGGTATCGAATGAACTTAATGACTAGAGCGAGACCTTATGAAATTGTCCGACTGACATGAGCTGAAATAAATCGTCAGCTGCATGGGGTAGGAATGTATTACATAGCTAGCTGTAAAGTTTCAAGTTAATTGTTTCAAATCGCCAGCTCAATTTTGCGAATTTCTCTAGAAAGAAGATGAGAAAATAAAATTCTTTTTGTTCTTTTGTTTAATGATTTTTTTAATGGTCTTTCGTATATTGTTATTTTGGGTCTAGGTGGTTGGATATCTTCAGTGATAATTTTATCTGAAAAAGTTTTATAAGTTCAAATGGTTCCATCTACGCATTTAGATGTTTACTGCAGGACATCGTAGCAATAATACAGCTGTTGGTTGCAATTGCCGTGTACTTTCGAGCTCCCGTTAGATTCCCGGAATATGTGAATGCACAGATTCTCGTCATACAGAAGAAAGACAATCAGCTGAAGAGTCGTTATATCACTGAGCAGCTTACGACAACACAGCCAGAGTTGGGTGTGAAGGTCAATTTGTGCATTTCATTGTGCTGTTGGATTAAAAGTGTAACCAGCTAATTAACAAATTCCGAACTTGCCACTGTCAACAATGTTAATTTCTGTTCTATTTCAATCAGAAAAAAGTTTATATTTTCAGGGTGAAAGAGATGCTTTTGATACTCTCTTCGACTATGGTCCCGACAAACTAGCTCATGTTAAGAGTTCACTGTTGGCTTTCTGTAATAAACATCTTAACAAGATTAATTTGGAAGTGACAGATCTGGAGAATCAGTTCAAGGATGGCGTTTATCTGGTGCTTTTGATGGGATTGTTGGAGGGATACTTTGTTCCTCTTTACAGTTTCGATTTGCAGGTACTCACAGACATATCTGAAGTGCGCGTGTTGTTGAATAATAGGAGGGTTTATTTTACAGAGCTATTTCTAACCATTATTGTTCACTTTTAAAGGCGGAAATGGTTGAATTTATATCTTGAATTATTTGGAATTTGGTTGTTAAGCCCTCTTCCTACGATTCATTTCATATGAGTTAAGCACTAATTTTTCTAGGCATTAACATATGAGCAGAAAATACACAACGTTACGTTCGCGTATCAGTTGATGTATGAAGCCGATTTGCAACGACCACGCGCTAGAGTGCAGGATATTGTAAATGGTGATTTAAAAAGTACGCTGCGTATTCTTCATTCGTTATTTACACGATACAAACATGTATAGCCCTAAAAATTCATACGATTGGTCATTTCATCCTAAAACTTTTTACCGCCCAACGTTTATAAAATTCTACTTAGCTATGGTTACTGTTTGAGCATCGGAATATTCGTAGAGCTTTTCTGCCACATCCAATATCATACCATCTTGCAAATGATCCGCGATAATCTGCACGCCAACTGGAAACCCACTCGCCGTTTTCGTGAATGGCACTGAAATTGCTGGAACACCCGCCATATTACAGGGTTGTGTATAAAAATCGTCTTGACACTCTCGCTTGTAACCATCCGCATCGCTGATTTCGGAAAACAGTGGTGGTATATCACCTGTCACTGGAGTTAACAGGATATCACATCCTTCCTCCCGAAAGACACGGTCGAAATCCATTTTGATCAGGCGTCGTACACGAAGGGCTTGCCCAAAATATTCATCATAATGGCTGTAATTAGTTTTAAAATCAAGAAAAACTCTACTCTGCAAAAGTTTTAAATTATTTTGAATTCTAATTATTCCCACAAAATCCGATTTGGAAATCTTAGGAAATGGAACTGGCAACGCCTGCACATAATGTTACGTGCTTCAGAAGGCATAATGCACTATATGACCTCATGGCTTCCTCCGGCATTATGCGGTTGCTTTTGACAGTATTAAATTTGAGAGGAAATTGTTGGACTGTACCACTTCATCAAGAAATAGTTTCCTGCGAATATTCTCCTACGAACAACTTCATTGAGAGATTCACTTCGCGTCGCAGAATACAGCATGAAAGCTGACTTGTCGCAATTTGACCTGTGGCCGTATTTAATCCCATCGTATCTGAAAAGAAACAGTAGGTAATAATACCATATATTGACTTCGCTTGCAACTATTTTTGAGTTTGAGTTTCGCGGGATATATCAGTTCATCACGTTCCACAAAAAATAAATGTACCTTGCCATATTTGATGTGATATCTGCTTCGGCCAGTACATGATAACAAATTAGGGAGTAAGTTGTGGATGGCATGCTGACTTCTTTTATCTTGCATCCCAACGCAACTAGCGCTTTTGCCGCCTCATTCCATCCTTTCCAGCACTCACTCGATAATCTTTCATTGTGATATTCCTGTTGATGAGAACAGTAAATTAATTAAGAATATAGAAACTCGAAAAACAGAAAATTATTTACTCGTGGAAATTAAACTGTACACAGCTTTCACGAGAACTTTGGGACTGTGCTTGCTGGGATCTTTGGAAGTTTTATAAAATTAGTGGTGATTATTTCCATTACCTACCTTAGGAATGCCGACAGTTATTCCACCAATTGGTCTTCCTTGCATAAAACAGGATGACGGCGCATCAATGCAAGTCGAGTCGAATGCATCCCGACCTTTCATCACCTCTGCAAAACCACAAAAATTATATTCTCCTAAGTAAAACGTTTATGAATCTCTTAATATTTCTTGATTATGATATAAACCAACACCTGAATAGGCAAATATTCCTCGCAAACCGTCCACATACGCATAAGATACGACCATCTTCACTAATCAACCACCGAGAATTTATTTCAAGCTGCGAAAGTCAAGATAATATATCTAACAAATGTCGAGGTTTTTATAAGATGAAATCCTTACTAAGTAAAAAGTTACAGTCTTTAGCAGTCCTAGCAATTATTGACGGGCAATCAAGTGAATTAACCAACGGGATAAGCCCATATCTCGATAAGATTCCATAGGAAGGTTTGAAACCAAAAAGTCCAGTGAAAGCTGCTGGGTTGCGTGATGAACCACCAGTATCCGACCCTAAACTTCTGCAATGTTCTCATTTTAATATATCTTAAACTAAAGGACATAAGTATAATAACGAGAAAAGTAAAAATGAAATTTAATCCTTAAATACCAACACCGATGAAATGCCTAACTGCACTGCCACACCACAACCGCCAGAAGATCCACCAGGACTTCGCCAATCAGTTTCAAGACTTGCTTCATCACTTAATCCATTTTTCACAGGTCCAAAATGACCCTTTGAACTTGATGTCCCCATGCAAAACTCATCCATATTAGCCTTCCCAATCAAGCAACCACCTGAAAACAATATTTTCCAGTTAATTCAATCAATGTACCGAATATTAGCAAAAATAAATAATTTACCCTCTTCAAATAATCTATCGACAATGGTAGCAGTATACGGCGCAATGTAATTTGACAGATTTCGTGATGCACACGTTGTTCGGATTTTTCTTGTCCTAAAATTACGATGTGAGCAATAATTTTAATATTTTAAAAAGTATGACAAAAAAATTTTTTAATATGGCATAGAGAACTAAACTCTAAACAGTTTGCATAGACTTCAAACAGACTTGCCAAAATGTTGCTCAGCATTCCGCTTGCAAGGATACCTTTTAAATAAAGGTTCCTTACTTGGGACATTTAATAACCCCCCAATGCGCTATAAAAATTATCATTCATCAGTTAAAACCATATTGCCTTGATCAGCAACAAAATAGTCGACACTTTGGGACAACATCCCTGAGCAATAAACGGGGGATGTGCATATTTTAGAATAAAATTGGGAAGTATGAAGAAGTTGAAAAGTATGAACAAACCGTAACATACATATAGCAGTCTTTGACAACCACAGGAAAAGGAACTTTCCCTTTTTTTAACGCATCTTTTGCCTGAACATAAGCCAAATCAAAAGTTTCTGTAATCAAAGAGTTGAACTTCCGATATTTGACAGCATTCAAAATAGCCTCTTCGATACATTCCATCGCTGAGATTCTACAAAAAATCCAATTTTTAAATTATTTTTCACAATGTCTGAAGTGAAACTTACATTAAAGTATTCATAATTGAAAACTTCATTACTTATAAATCAGTTCGTTCAGCTTCATTCATCATACCTTACGTAACTAACCTTACGTAACGGAAATTTCAAGGCGTAAAAGTTGAGAGAAACAAGCTAACCTCTCCTCTTTAAAAGTATCTCGCATCACACAAATTGTCAAATGGCCATCATGTTTTCCTGATTTGAATGATTGCACAATGAGCGTATAAGTCAAAATTCGGCCCGGTGTATGCACCAGAATATGTGTAAATCATAATTAAGTTTTCAGTATTTAGTTTAACAAATTTGTAGCTAAAGAATTTTTCATAAGTTAGATGTCAAATTCAGTAAATTTAAATTCTTTAACCTTAAAAGTTATTGAAGCAATCAGCTGTAGATTTATGTTATTTGATTTACTATCATCTCAAATCATTCATTTTATGTAGTGAATTCTAGTAAGATTTATTAAAATGAAGTTATATAAAGTAAAAAATAATGAAAGCGACCATTGATCAGTTTAATCTAAAGAAAAAAAAAAAAGTAATCGAGCATCAAGGCAACTCCATCAACAAATGCTTTCGGTTTTTTTTTTTTTTTTTTTTTTTTTTGCATTGGGAGGTTACTTCATCCATTACTTTACGTTTTAAATCATTTTTTTCTTTTTGAACTCCGTTAAAATACTTTTTCAAAACATTGACCTGTTTGTGTTATTGGTAAACTGTTGATTTATAACTTTATGTCAAGCTCAGCTATATAGATCTTCCCGTAGAAACCGTTAAACATTCCATGTTTATTTACTTGATAGTGAAGTGAAATATTTACTTATTATCAAAACGATTGTGCTTTCATTGAATTTCCGAATCACTTAAAAATCATAGTAAAAGCAAAGGCAAGGTGATCTGAACTAGGCTGTCATGTTTTTCTGCTGTAACATCCAAGAATATCTGGTGCAATTCATGATTGTATTTTGTGCTGACTTAATTTCCTGTTTTGTTGATAAGTTTCATTTTAGACGTACAAGTGCGAAATTTTAAAATGCATTCAGGCAACAAAAAAGAAATTTTTTGGCTTTTAACTTATTTCCTGCAATATTCTCATACTAAACTAGTTCGACCCTATATTTAAACCAGACTTTCTTCATAAATGGAAATGTTGCGTTGTATTGTTAATGCTTCATTTTCATTTTTTAACAAAAGACTGGTCTCAGTTTTGAAGATTAGGATAACCCTCAACTCAAGATATGTGTACTGGATTTTAAGATACCAAGATAGCTTATATATCACAATTTCTGTAAAGCTTCAAAATGTATTCAGGCAACAGAAATAGTTGTTCCTAATCGTACTTATATAATTAGCATTATGTCCATCATAAAATAGCGATTTTCAAAACTCAATTTTAAATGACCTTGAACGACGCAGCAGCGAAATAGTATCCTGAACGTGGATTGCTGAATCAATCAAGATTATAGTTTGCATTATATATATATACAAATAATTTAGAGAAAAATGAATTAATCGCTAGGAAGAGAATTAAAATTTATAAAATGAAAGCTGGATATTTTATATCAAAATGTTTCAGGTGATTTTATTTTTCAGGAAATTTTGACAGTAGTTCACGGTTATCAAATGTGAATCTTACTTTTTTCAGGCTCAGCGAAGTCTTATATCCAATTGTTTTATAACGAATATTGTTTGTTTTAGAAACCAAATATTACTGATTGGTAACTAGTGCTCGTAAGTTTAATTTGTATACATGTGTTAAATTCTATGCAAATTTTGTCATATAATTCAATTTGCTGCAAAATTTATATGGTAATAACCGTTGTTTTCTTTTAAAATGAAATATTGGCTTACAAATTTTGAAACAGACATTTCATATTGCTAAATCAATGAATGATATTTTCTGGGTTTCATCGAGTAATGCGTCCCGTCATTTGTGCATTAGTGCTATGGGCATATCTCTTTGTTAAAGGCGATGAACATGATCATCTGTATCGTGATGGTGAAGAGGTCAGCTAACAATATTCATTCACTTACAAATTATATTTTACTTATTTTAATCATGTGATAAGTCACGAAGAAGAGCATTAAAATTTTATGAAGTTTGGATAGTACATCAAAATGTTTGGGATGATTTTGTTTTTAAGAAAATTCTGGTACCATTTCACGATTGTGTATATAGATTGTATTTTTGAAGGTCTAAAATGTCTTACATCTTGCTTTTTGCAGGCCTGGCAAGATTTCAAATTTAATTTTTTATTACGAATATAAATTTTAGACGGGTTCTTTTTTGATAATCTTTAGTAGATGAAGTCTTATTTTCTGTTAGTCAACAGACGGTTCTGTTTTAACTGGCATGAAATTTTAAGAAAAGTGGTTTTTTGGATATTAAGTTAATCCGATTGAGAAGCTAGCGTTAAAATTTTAGTTGAATTGATTGTGGTGTAAGTAAACGAGATCTGATTTTAGAATTCTGCAAAACTTCAACACATTCTTGCCAAGGTCTTTTCCAAATAAGAAGGTGGTTTTTGTTGCAGAACAATAAAAAAATAAGTGGATAAATAAATAAATAAATATATATATATATATATATATAGCAAATTTGAGTTTTTTTTTTTTTATTTTTATCAAAATTAAGATTGTGTTATGGATGAATACAGTTGGTCCATACAGCAATCGACAGGAAACTTACGCATATTTTTCACTACCTTTCTGTCGAGGGCCTAAGCATTCAATCAGTCATTATCACGAAACTTTAGGAGAAGCATTGTTGGGCGTTGAACTTGATTACTCAGGACTGGATATCAAATTTAAAGGTTATTATCTGCAATTGAATTGTTAAAATTACTCCAACCTTTCTAATAAATGAAAGCAATTTTTGTTGCTGGAAAAAAGCACTTTTATAGAAAATGTGGAAAAAATGGAATTTTGTAAGAAAACCCTCAGTGAAGAAGACTACAAGCAGTTCGTTTATGCAGTAAAGAATAAATATTGGTACCAGATGTATCTTGATGAACTTCCTATGTTTGGTAGGTGTTTTGTGTTGTCATACTTCGTTTAGTTTGAAAGTTCAATTGGTAGCAGTTTGGGAGATTGCATATACTACTGTTTTCTAGGTATTATTGTTTCGGCTTTCTTTGATTGAGGAAATAAAACTAATTTTAGGTATGGTTGGTGAGGTCGATTCATCAATAAATCCACCAAATTATCGACTTTTCGCTCATAAAAAATTAGAAATTGGTTATAATGGGAAACAAGTAAGTGAAGCTTGTTCTTCGTTAGTCTGGTTTTTCTAACGTCTGCTTTTTCTTTACCACTGATTCTTGGATTCTGATTTTATCTAGTTTTCCACTCGTTAAACGAAATTCTTATCGTGCTGAAGTTTCTTTTGCGAATATTTCGTCTATTTCGTCAACATTTTTTGAAGGTTGTGGACATTAATGTGACCTCAGATGTACGCGTCACACTAGCGCCTGGCGCGTCTATTTCTTTCACATATGAAGTTGTTTGGAAACCTTCTGATATTGGATTTGATAAACGATTCGAGAAATATCTGGATCCAAACTTCTTCCAGCACAGAGTAGGTCCATTTCCAGAAACGAGATTTCAATTCAGTTTCCCTTATACTTTAGGTTCTAAATTTTTAGATACACTGGTTCTCCATTTTTAATTCGTTCATGATGGTAATCTTTCTGGTTGGATTGGTCTGGATGATACTTATGCGAACATTGAGAAAAGATTATGCTCGGTATCAAAAAGACGAGGATCTTGATGACATGGTAAGATGATATATTTTTATATTGTTTGGAACTTTCTCACCTTATTTTCTTACCAGCCCACATTTGTTATGCTTTATCTAAATTTCTGATGTTCTAAAATATTTGTCTTTATTTGCGCAGAATCTAGAATATCCATAAGCAGATAACCTTGAAAAATCGAGTTTTTCCTTTTTTAATTAACCTTCATTTTAGGAACGTGACCTAGGTGATGAATATGGTTGGAAGCAGGTGCATGGAGATGTATTCAGAACACCATCGTTTCCAATGCTTTTTTCGTCGCTAATTGGTACTGGGTATCACGTGTTTACAGTTGCAATAATCACTATTATTCTTGCCATTGTAGGCGAATTTTATACAGTGTAAGTTAATTTGTTTAAACAAAGTTGGAATGCTTGTTAGTCGATAATCTCGAGCTGTATATAGCACCAAACTTTGTATTCTATTTTGTTTTTTCAGACGAGGATCATTGTTGAATGCTGCAATTTTTGTATATGCTGCAGCATCTCCAGTGAATGGTTTTACTGGTGGATCAATGTATGCTCGATTTGGTGGCAAACAGTAAATTTTTTTGTTTTCAATTTTGGAACAGAAGAACTGAATTTAGATAGACTTATGAGGTTTCATTTATTAATTTTTGTAGATGGATACGTCAAATGGTATTTGGTGCATTCCTTCTACCTTTTTTGGTATCATCTGTGGCGTTCTTAGTTAACATCGTCGCAATATCCTACCATGCGTCAAGAGCTATCCCATTTACAACTATGCTTGCCGTCACTGCTATTTGCTTATTTGTCATTCTCCCATTAACTTTAGTTGGCACTGTACTCGGTTAGTCGCTTTTTGTATAGATCTACTGAAAAAGTATTTTATGAAACATTAATATATTCCTCTAATATTTGAGTTTAGGACGCAATGTAAAAGGACAGAGTAACAATCCATGTCGAGTAAATGCTGTCCCACGGCCGATTCCGGATAAGAAGTGGTTTTTGGAACCATCACTGATTATTCTTCTTGGTGGTGTTCTACCTTTTGGTTCTATCTTCATTGAAATGTAATTTCTATTTCTTGAAAAGAGAGAATCGTACTTTTTTAGAATTTCTATCGTGATCTTGAAAATTGCAGGTATTTTATCTTCACATCGTTTTGGGCATATAAAATTTACTATGTTTATGGCTTCATGCTACTCGTTACTGTTATCCTTGCAATTGTTACAATGTGCGTCACAGTTGTATGCACGTATTTCCTTTTAAATGCCGAAGATTATCGATGGTAGGCTTACGTTCGACTATTTCACTCTTAGGTTTTTTATATATTTAAAGCATATTTGTAAATTTCCATTCAGGATTAGCTGTGACCGTTTTTTCTAGGAGATGGACGAGCTTCCTAGCAGGAGCAGCTACATCCTTCTACGTCTATCTTTACTCAATTTACTACTTCTTGTTTAAGACAAAGTTAGTTATTTTTGAATCTACTGTCCTACTTCTACAAAATTTTGCTGAATTCTGACTAATATGATTCCAGGAATCTAAAGCAGCTAAATTTTCAGGATGTATGGGCTTTTCCAGACTGTATTCTATTTCGGGTACATGGGCTTGTTTAGTGCAGCTCTTGGATTAATGTGTGGCACAATTGGCTACTGGGGTGCTGCAAAATTTATTCATAAAATTTATTCGACGGTGAAAATTGATTAGATTTGTTCACGATTTTTCAATGATTTGTACGCAAAGGCTGCTGAACTATAGGTGAAAAATTAATTTCATGTCAGACCTATATCGAATGATCGGGGTGTTATATTTTGTTTTGTTCTAGTTTGTTTATTAACAGTGTTTCTCGATAAACATAGAAAATTTTCTCCATGATAGCTTAAAAAATTGCCTTGCATCAGAAATTTTTCCTGATATATCCCTACAAACTTCGAAAATACAGTTTCCTTGCCCTGCGGATTATTGATATAACTTAGCAAAGCAAAATAGTTTTGGCGCAAAATATGTGATATGTCGACATGTATATGTTTATATCATTATTCTTACGGATTTAGAAATTTGAGTTCTATTTTAGGAGAAAGTTTAGAAGATTAATGAATTATTAGCTGCTCTACGTAATTATCTATTATTATCGAGCCCAGAATTAATCTATATGGTGACTGTACCATGAAGCTCTTTAACCGAACATTATTAACTTTCATAGCTAATTACTTTTAAAGGCTTGTGAATTATCCAGACTTCATGAAGGACTTGTGGGATTTGCTTTCTTAAGTGGAATTCCGGATCTTAATCCACTTATCCGGAGGCTTGAAAGTAAATCACTTATTTGTATATTAAATATTTATCAATGCAAAGTGTTGGATTGTATTTTTTGCCACTTCCTTGTTATCAGTTTTTTCCTCGTGGTGATAAAATCTGTTTTTCACATGGACTACATTCTCTTCAGCTACATTTTTGAAAGAAAGGTAAGTAATTTTATGTACAATCTGGAAAAAGCATCGACCAGATAGCTGAGTCATGCTTTGTTCTCATTTCAGAAAACTCAGACCACTACACCGCGTTTTATGTCAAGCTTATAAATAATCAACCTACCATTGGCGGTCGAGCTTGGATGAAGGTGTAGAGAGGACGAGATTAGAAGAAGATCGTAAGTCGTGTCCTATAGTTTTATTTCGTTTTTCGTGCTTTCATCCAATCTTTGATTTTAGGCATGCCTTACTTTGTCTTGTGGGTTGTGATCCTTTGGAGGGTTTTCCCTGTTAAATTTATTTTGGAGGGAAGTTCACTTTAAATTATTAATTGTCGAAGGCAAGTGCTGAAGCCAACGAGAAGCGTAGTGGAGTTCAACTACAAAAATGTCTCAATCTCGCGTTCTGAATGGTTTTCCGTACATCTCGAAATAGTTTGATATATTTGAAAGAAGTTTTAAAACTCACCAATATCCTTGTCTTCGATCGTAAAGTGTTGGGCATTTTTTGGGAGATTTTTGGCAGAATCTCATGATAGCATTTCAGTGAAATTTTCCTTATAATAAAATGTATTTCCTGCATGCTCATCTTTGTTATTAACTTCAGTTTTACGAGTTATCTTGAAGAGAAAAGTAACGTAGCACAAATAAGTAGCAGAAACACTAAAGGACATGAAGCGGTATAGAGGTAAAAGTGGCTGGATTTCAACGAATGGATTTCTTTGTGCTGTGAGTTAGACCATTCCTTATCAGCCAATATCAATTCCTTAAAATGTTGACTGGTGATAAATATCGCCCTTGACATCTGTTGATAACATCCATTCTTCTATCTATGCTAACCATGGTCGTACAGGAAAGAATACTACACCGCAGAAAATCAATACCTTCGTAAATTGCTTATTAGAGAAAATCGATTGCTAAGGACGAGAGCAGCAGGTGGACGCAATGACGAAGCTATCCCTTGGGTTGGTTATTCATGGCATCCATATATGATAATCGCACTAATTCAGAAACTATCAACCTGTCTGTTATTCAATATTTGAGAGTTGTTGATTAATTAAGCATATATATTAAGGCGTAGTTGAGTCAGATTCATTTATTAATCCATTAGCAGTGTTTGCAAGCTCTTATCCACTATATCTTGATGTTTTATGTACATGACCACTGGGTTAGTTTTTTCCGTTTGAATTGCTGAAAAATCAAAAATGTGGAGTCAAAAGAAGCATCGTTTCAGACTTTTTCATTCCCTCATTTGAAAGTTTTGTTTTGGGTGTTGGTGAAAGGTTTCTAGGACTTTTCAGCCAGATATACTTCTTTAACTATTATGGGAGCTAGTAATTTAATTTAGATCGCTGGAACTCTTCTAAAATTATTCCGGTTTAGATTGGATTTCATAGTTTTAATACAGCAACATGAAGAGAATTTCTTAGAACTGTTCAATTTCTGTTGTTCGCAATCCAGAATTTAAGCATGGAACTCGATATTTCTTTGAGTTCGACCTAAATTCGGTCGTCAATCTGCTTGCTTCCTTCTCCTAATACAACTTGTGATTTTTTTGCAGCAAATTTTTTGAAAGAGGACTTTGTATAGGCAATTAGAATGAGCTGAAATAATGTTGGAGAGAAATGATGTGAACAAATTCCGAAGAAATAGCATGTGACGTGATATGACGATTGCGGATTGTACACCTATCAGCAGGTGTTTTATTTGTTAAAGAAAATGACCTCTACGGTGGGTTGACCTCTCTCTCTTCTACAATCATTAACATAATCCTTTGCTCCGGGTCCTCAGCCCGTCTCCTCTCGTTTCCCCCTTTTCCCTTCTCTCCTTCCTCCCTTCCGATCCATTCACTTGTATGTTTGCATTCTGGCGGTGGGACTGCGCACCCCATTTCAAACTCCTGCTGCATATTACTCAGGAAACATTGATTACCATTTCATCACACAAATTTTCACCCAATACCTCTTTCCTATCAGTTACTAGTTACTGACGCAGTAGTTAGCCTATCCATTTATCCATCTATCCACCCATCCATGCGTCCATCCATCCATCCATCCATCCATCTCATCCCATCCATGCATGTATGTATCCATATCCATTCATCCATCCGTGTATCCATCCATCCATCCATCCATGTATCCATCCATCCATCCATCCATCCACTCCATCCACATCCATCCATCCATCCATCCGTCCATCCATGCACTCCATCTACATCCATCCATCCATCCATCCATCCATCCATCCATCCGTCCATCCATCTCGTCCATCCATCCATCCATACATTCATCCATCCGTCCATCTATCCATCTATCCATCCATCCATCCATCCATCCATCCATCCATCCATCCATCCATCCATCCATCCATCCATCCATCCGTCCATCCATCCATCCATCCACCCGTCCATCCATCCATCCGTCCATCCATCCATCCGTCCATCCATCCATCCGTCCATCCATCCATCCGTCCATCCATCCATCCATCCATCCATCCATCCATCCATCCGTCCATCCATCCGTCCATCCATCCGTCCATCCATCCGTCCATCCATCCGTCCATCCATCCGTCCATCCATCCATCTATCCATCCATCTATCCATCCATCCATCTATCCATCCATCTATCCATCCATCTATCCATCCATCTATCCATCCATCTATCCATCCATCCTTCCGTCCATCCATCCGTCCATC